>OY759264.1:54433266-54440766 GCA_963662155.1 Lamellibrachia columna
ATTCGCATCTGGGTCCCCAGCCACGACTTCTGTGTAATTCGGTGACGCCAACATTGGACATTCAATGGCTGCAATTGAATACGTATACGTTGGAACGACACAAGTATATAAAAATCAAATACATTAACATAAACAAATACTATATTTTGGATTAACAGTTTCCGTTGTTGCGAATTTGGAAATCACAACAGTTGTATATAAATGTACTAAATATATAAATGTACAATGATAATAATATATAGAATAATGTTGTTGTTTTAAAAGCGATTATTTGCGATGACGAGATGATTTGAACAACGCGTGCAGTAAAACAGGTTAATCAATATAATAACTTAATCAAGTTAACAAAATACAAAGTAAGAAAAGTTCTTGATCAAACCCTTCAGGTTTACAAATTATTTTCACCGTCGCAAAGTACAATGCAACTGGATGACGTCACATGACATTACGTGACTATGTTACCTGTGCACCGAGGTACCTCTCCAGCCCAAAATCCATCGTGTTTACACAATCGTTCCAAATGACCACCGGTCAGTTCGAAGCCAGCAGCACACCGATACTGCAGTGTGGTGCCCGGAGTGTAAGGTGCCGCTCCGTTTAGCAGGACAGAGCCGGCCGGGTGACTAACCGTTGGACATAAACGTTCTGTGGACACGCACTTGGAATTGGCATAACAAAATATATACACGTATACCCCATATAGCATACACATATAGATTAGAGAGTCATACAGACCATTCCAAACCACACGAACTGTCAAGTATATGTACATGAATATATACAAACTCGCATCGATTCATGGTCGAGAGACCTCAATAGTGCATGATGTTAGCAGGAACCAAAAGTTTCGTATCCTTTATTAACAAAATGTAGCAGAATTTTACAAGATTGCAAGTGGACAAGGAAGCCATTTGGCTTGCCGAGAGGCCAACAATTTTTCATCTACGTGTAACCAATTCATTCATAATTGATAATGTGTTCAATTTATTCATTCAATCTTCTCTTTGACAATGAGTATTTTCTGATATACAATCTACACTGTTCCATCACTAACGTTATTTCGTATCCTCTAGTTTCTGATTGATTCAAGCTCCGAAGAGAGTCTGTGTTGAATTTGTTGGGCATTATTGCCCGATACTATGAGGGCCGAGTCGGTAGCGTACAAAAGAATTTTGCACTATCGTTAATATATATATATATATATAAGAAAAAGGAGCGGCCCGAGATTTGACCCTTGTGGCACACCACATGTAATAGTCGCTGGTTTCCAAATGGTGCCATCAATTTCTACCGATTGCTGACGCTCGTACAAATATGACTGAAACCATTTAATGGCAGAGTTCTGAAGTCCTAATGCTTCTACTAAAAAAATACCTTTTGTTTAGACATTTTACAATGACATGCATTTGTTGATTTTATCACATTTCTTTGACTTATCCAACTTGATCGTGCATATTTACTGTGCAATAGCATCCACACCATATACTTCATCATAAAAATTATCGTTATTATTATGAAAATTATTACAACCCCTTAACCTAAGGAAACGACTCCAGTGGACTAAAAACGGAATTAATGCCTGTGTGCATTTAGCGGTGCGACTATGGAACTACAATATGAAATGTAATGTTTAATATATCGTACTTTCACACGTGACCACGTTACTCCATTCGCCGTTTTCTGTACACGTGTGTACACCGTTACTTCCGTTCAGTCTGTAACCATGGTCACACGTCACCTGACACGTTTCATTGTAGTGCTTTTGGCCAGACACACAAGTTCGGTCCGTGTATATCTCGCCTTCCCCTTTTCTGATGGTTTCACAGGTGACAACTGAAATATATATTGCATTGTAAAGTATGCACGAAATGTTGTATTGAGCCTTTCACATATATGTCAGTATAATTGAATCGAGTGTTTCACTTGTACATATACTAATTGAAACATCTGTCGTGTATTTACTGACGCAATACAAAATGTTGAAATATTATTTTAAAACAATCCACCTTCACACGTGACCTTGTGTTTAACCATTGACAATACTATGTTCAAGGTTCAATTTAAGTTGTTTAACCCGTAGCTCCACAGGTAACACAATGACCAGACAAAACTCGGTTGAACCAATGTGGGTCCTGGCTGGTGCATCTCCAATTAACCGGATTATTTTGTTTTGTGTACACTGTAGCCTAGATTTGTATTTCTTGGTTAGACTGGAGAACCATGTCGAGCTTGCTTAGTCAAAATGACATTTTATTAGGACCGAAGTAAGAAGTTGTTTAGCTTTCAAATTGACATTTCTTGTGTGTCTATACATGAACTTTAACTTGGCATTTGACTTACGAATTATTTGTTCAGCTACCCCTCCATTAAGAAATTGATATAGTTCAACACCTACGTATTAAACACTCGTGGAACATGTCAGTGTGTTGCCAGCACATTGTAGCTGAATCGATTTACAAATGTGAAGTATTCTCTTTGAATCGAAAAGTATTGACTCTGTTTTCTCTAGACGGAGAGACATTTTGTTGTCACTCAGCCGTTCTCTGATTGATTCAAGTTCCGAAGAAAGTCTGTGTTGAATTTGTTGGGCATTATTGCCCGATACCACGAGGGACGAGTCGTTAGCGTACAACATAATTTAGCAGTATCGTTAATATATATAAGAAAAATTATCGTTCCGAGAAATGACCCTTGTGGCACACCACATGTAACAGTCCCTGGTTTCGAAATTGTGCCATCAATTTCAACCGATTGCTGACGCTCGTACAAATATGACTAAAACCATTCTATGGCAGAGTTCTGAAGTCCTAGAACTTCTACTAAAATACCTTTTGTTTAGACATTTTACAATGCCATGCATTTGTTGATTTTATCACATTTCTTTGACATATTCAACTTAATGAGTGTGGTTCTTCATCGTGCATATTTACTGTGCAATAGCATCCACACCATATACTTCATCGTAAAAATTATCGATATTATTATGAAAATGATTACAACCCCTTAACCAATTGAAACGACTCCATTGGACTAAAAACGGAAATAATGCCTGGGTGCATTTAGCGGCATTTATGGAACTACAATATGAAATGTAATGTCTAATATATCGTACTTTCACACGTGACCACGTTACTCCATTTGCCGTTTTCTGTACACGTGTGTACACCGTTACTTCCGTTCAGTCTGTAGCCATGGTCACACGTCACCTGACACGTTTCATTGTAGTGCTTTTGGCCAGACACACAAGTTTGGTCCGTGTATATCTCGCCTTCCCCTTTTCTGATGGTTTCACACGTGACAACTGAAATATATATTGCATTGTAATGTATGCACGAAATGTTGTATTGAGCCTTTTCACATATATGTCAGTTTAATATGAATCGAGTGTTTCACTTGTACATATACTAACTGAAACATATGTCGTGTATTTACTGACGCAATAGAAAATGTTGAAATATTATTTTAAAATAAACCACCTTCACAGGTGACCGTGGTATTCCATTACAAATACTCCCTTGGGTTTAAGACGTCAAATAATGTCATGCATGTTTGCTTTATTAACTGTGTTTTACCATTGACAATAACATGTTCAAGGTTCAATTTAAGTTGTTTAACCCGTAGCTCCACAGGTAACACAATGACCAGTCAAACCTCGGTTGAACCAATGTGGGTCCTGGCTGGTGCATCTCCAATTAACCGGATTATCTTGTTTTGTGTACACTGTAGCCTAGATTTGTATTTCTTGGTTAGACTGGAGAACCATGTCGAGCTTGCATAATCATAATGACATTTTATTAGGACCGAAGTAAGAAGTTGTTTAGCTTTCAAATTGACATTTCTTGTGTGTCTATTCATGAACTTTAACTTTGCATTTGACTATATAAGAAAAAGTATTGTTCCGCTAAATGTTCCTTGTGGCACACCACATGCAACAGTCCCTGGTTTCGAAATGGTGCCATCAATTTCTACCGATTGCTGACGCTCGTACAAATATGACTGAACCCATTCTATTGCAGAGTTATGAAGTCCTAGTGCTTCCACTAAAAAAATACCTGTTGTTTAGACATTTTACAATGCCATGCATTTGTTGATTTTATTACATGTCTTTGACATATTCAACTTAATGAGCGTGGTTTTTGATTGTGCATATTTACTGTGCAATAGCATCCACACCATATACTTCATCATAAAAATTATCGTTATTATTATGAAAATGATTACAACCCCTTAACTAAGGGAAACGCTTCCAGTGGACTATAAACGGAAATAATGCCTGTGTGCATTTAGCAGCATTTATGGAACTACAATATGAAATGTAATGTTTAATATATCGTACTTTCACACATGACCACGTTACTCCATTCGCCGTTTTCTGTACACTTGTGTACACCGTTACTTCCGTTCAGTCTGTAGCCATGGTCACACGTCACCTGACACGTTTCATTGAAGTGCTTTTGGCCAGACACACAAGTTTGGTCCGTGTATATCTCGCCTTCCCCTTTTCTGATGGTTTCACACGTGACAACTGAAATATATATTGCATTGTAAATTATGCATGAAATGTTGTATTGAGCCTTTCACATATATGTCAGTTTAATTGAATCGAGTGTTTCACTTGTACATATACTAACTGAAACATCTGTCTTGTATTTACTAACGCAATGGAAATTGTTGAAATATTATTTAAACAGAAACCACCTTCACACATGAGAGTGGTATTCCATAACAAATACTCCCTTGGGTTTAGACATCAAATAATGTCAAGCATGTTTGCTTTATTAACTGTGTTTTACCATTGACAATAATAGGTTGAAGGTTCACTTTAAGTTGTTTAACCCGTAGCTCCACAGGTAACACAATGACCAGTCAAACCTCGGTTGAACCAATGTGGGTCCTGACCGGTGCATCTCAAATTAACAGGATTATCTTATTTTGTGTACACTGCAGCATATATTTGTATTTCTTGGTTAGACTGGAGAATGACGCAATACAAAATGTTGAAATATTATTTTAATATAAGCCACCTTCACACGTGACCGTGGTAATCCAGCACAAATACCCGTTTGGGTTTAGTCGTCAAATAATGTCATGATGTTTGCCTTGTTAACTACCCTTTGTGCTTTGTGCACATTATTTTGTAGTATATAACAGTTTTGATACATATTACTCCTAAAGATATTTCCCCATAACATAGCAATTATTACCAAATATGCTAATTCATAGATAATTATTTCTTTGAACATTATTCTGAAATATCATTTTACATGTCGTACGTTTACACTTGACCGTATTATTCCAATCGCCGTCTTCTGTACACATATGTACACCATCACTTCCGGTCAGTCTGTAGCCATGGTTACACGTCACCTCACACGTGTCCATGTATAGCTTCGTACCTGAGGTACACGTTAGGTCCGTGTATCTCTCACCTTCGCCTTCTGTGATGGGGCCGCACGTGATCGCTGAAATATATAATAAAAATCCACAAATAAATAAATAATAAAAATAAATACATTATATATATATATATATATTATATATATATATATATATATATATATATATATATATATATATATATATATATATATTTATATATATATATATATTTATATATATATATATATATATATATATATATATATATATATATATTTATATATATATATATATATATATATATATATATATATATATGTATATATATATATATATATATTTATATATATATATATATATATATATATATATATATATATATATATATATATATATATATATATATATATATATATATAAATATATAGACGTCACATATATAATATTATATATATATATATATAATATTATATATTTATATATATATATATATATATATATATATATATATATATATATATATATATATATAGTATGTATATCTGGTTACAAACCCCAACTGTCTTGTCTGGAGTGGAGCCCCTAAGGCGGTCATATGTCAACTCTTGGCATCTTCGGGCAGCTCATACAGCCAGGCTGGTGCCAAGCGTCATGCTCTGCACTCCTTTGTATCCCACTAGCGAGGCCGGAAGGGGAGTCTTGTCGGTTGGGCAACCCAGGACCTTCACACATCTCGCCCACGCATGCCCCATTGAGAGTGTCACTCCATAGTCGCCTCGCCGTGACTACACACGACGGAAGGCAACAGGTACGGGTTATAAGTTATAAGTCCATCTCGATTGACGTAGAGAAAAGGACGCCACGGGTTGCCTTCGACTGTGGGATAGCTGATCGTATCTCACTGACAGCTACTGCCCGTCTCAAGCCCGGCAGCCCCCGGTCAGTTAAGATGGTGTCCCACCACGGTCCACCTTCTTCATTGGGTGCTTGGAGCCTGACAAGTGGACTGCACTACTGCACCAAGCATAACAAAGACAAATGTTAAGAAGGTGCCAGTCCTTCGAATTGCAAGCTGGGACGTCAGGACCATGTGTCCAGGCCTTAGGGATGATCTCACGCGGATTGACGCAAGGAATGCAGCTATCATCGACAGAGAGCTCAGTAGACTCAACGCAGCAAACGGATCACTGCGAGAGAAAGACTACACCTTCTTCTGGCAAAGAAAACAATGAACCCCACTTGCATGGAGTGGGGTTTGCCGTCAAGAACTCCCTGCTGAACACAATCTAACCACCAACAAATGACTCAGAACGCATCCTGTCCCTCCGTCTCTTTACCGCATCAGGCTGTGTGAACTTGCTGAGCAAATACGCGCCAACAGTCTGCTATCCCGGAAGTCAAAGACCTGTTCTATGAAAAACTCCACTCCATCATCAAAAGCGTCCCCAACTCTGAACACCTGGTCTTTTTGGGGGTCTTCAATGTCAGGGTTACGACCATGATTCGTGACCTACCTGCCTTGGACACTACGGCACTTTGAAAATTAATGAAAATTGCGCCTGCTCAAACTGTGGTCTTACCACAACCTCTGTGTTGCAAACACATTCTACCATGCCAAACCCCGTCAGAGGAAGTCATGGAAACACCCCAGATCACATAGCTGGCACCAGCTGGACCTCGTCAATACCAGACGTACTTCCCTCAGCAGTGTACTCAGCACACGCAGCTTTCAAAGTTCGGAGTGTAAAACTGACCACGCCCTGGTATGCATCAAGGTGAAACTCCGGCCAAAGAAGATGCACCACTTCAAACGGAAATGTCGTCCATTTATCAAAGGTGCATATGCATCAGTTCCATCGGTGACTGAAATATACCTCAATTCCCTTGAACAAACTCAGCACAGCACACCTGGAGGAGGCGTTGAAACCAAATGGTCACACATCAGAGACAGTATCTACAATGCCGGCATGACAACTTTCGGCAAGCAGAGGAAAAATAGCAGATTGATTTGAGACCCACCTGTCAGACACGGAGCCTGCCATTGAAGCTAAGAGCTCAACAGTTTTGATCTACAGGAAGAATACCAAATCTACTCTAAGAACAGCAAGATCTGCGGCGCAA
>OY759264.1:54445766-54493266 GCA_963662155.1 Lamellibrachia columna
AGATATCTTTTGTTTGGTGTTTATTTAATATGCGGATTGTGTGCATGTGTGCGCGTGGACTGCATATGCGCGTGTGCGTGCGTGCGTGCGTGCGATGTAGTGACTGACGTATGGAATGGTTATTCGTCTATCAGAGAGAAGATCATTTAATCCGCCGAAGCATTTACAAAGTAATTATCAAATGTTTGTGTGGGACAGCGGTATTATTTTTCCGTTAGTTGAAGAAAACTCATATCGCTATATCAGGTCCAGAAAGGATACTGCTTCCAAAGTACATGGTTATTTACATTGGTACTCTACTGTTGCAATGGTACTCTGAAACTATTATGACGTGCTTCTGTGATACATGGTGTTGCTCGCCTTCATGAACTCCGGGATGCTAATTGATATTTACGTTGCTTGACGTAATATCGTGAACATTTAGCAGTTGCCTAAATGTTAACAACTATGTTATTATTATTATTATTATTATTATTATTATTATTATTATTATTATTATTAATAGTATCATCGTTAAGTTCTTCGTCTTCTACGTACTGCCGTGTACGACCAAATCGGCGTTGATTCATTGATTTATATTAGTTAATATTTCGGCATTTCATGATAACCTGCTCACTATTTGTGTACTGCAATTTCTGAGACAAACCCATCGAATGGTAGACTTACCATTACGAACGATGTCTACAATAGTGTCATTGTTTCCGAAATGGTCCGAGACGAAGCTAGAGCGGCGAATTTTTAGCTGGGCTGTGTCGCTCCAGTAGAAGTAACAGCGGACGTTGTCTACAGCAATGCCTCGAATGCTATCTGCAATTACAGAAGGCAACATGTAGAAAGACAATACGTGCATATATGTTCCACAGAGGGACTTATCTTCCTCAAAGTTCCATTTGATAAGATGTGGGGCCGATTAGTTTTGTTGTTGCTGCTGCACTGCCTTGGCTGTTATTCAGTTCAACTGTCTTCTATCCCCATACTTTTATCTACAAGTTCCGCCCTCAGAACCTTTGTGACAACCCTCTTCAAAGAATCTTCAAATTTAAACACGGTCTGCCTTTACTCCTGCGACGTCGCTGTTTCACCGCCAATGCTTCTTCGGTAGTCCTCCTACCTCCATCCGCACCAAATGTCTCGCCACTTTCCGCCGACTCGTTTCTAATCTATGCACAATGACCACGAAACGTACTTCCTAACATAGAGCTGTTTGCTCGCAGCGCGATCAACAAAAGTTCCCCAATGCACCCTTCTTTGTGTCCCTATCTTGAGTTTATTGCAAGTGTAACCCAAGTGTAACTTCAAGTTCACGCCCTCTTCTTCGCTTCCCTTGGGGATTCCACATGTGGTGCTTGCCGGTTGGTACTGGGTAGGATTTTTCTTAATGTATGATCAATCCAGCTTAATTTTCTCATCTTAATCAGTCATATATTTTCAATACGGCACTCATAATGAAACCGCAAACAGCAAACACATTTGTAATTTGATTATGGAGAAATGATAAGTAAACTTTTTTGGTTGGTTGCCTTGTGCAGTTACAGGACGAGACTTCGCCAATACACGTATTTGAAACATGGCTTGCCATACAACACGAATGCAGAATAACTTAAGAAATTGAAGTGCATTTAGCATTATTATTATTATTATTATTATCATAAATCCATTATCATACATGGATGCTTGTATATATAAACTTGTGCAGTTGTTTGACATTAATATAGCATTCATGTGCGCATCAGTAATTTAGCGCATGGCATTTCCAGTATGTAACACAATACTAATGATCGTAGTAGCGAATATATTATGTACAAGGTGTCGGCCCATGTAACCCGCAGGCGCGGCTTGCTTAGACGGTGTTTTCGGCCAATGCAAATGAAAACGGTTCACAAACCACATGTTGCGAAAACGGTGGTTTCGACTATTGGCCGAACGCGTCATGGGTCGAAACTAAATCGCCCATCCAACTAGCCACCCAATTACGCACCCACCCACATACCCACCAAATCACCCGGCCTACTATAACCACCCATCAACACACCCACCTGCATACCCACCAAACCGCCCGGCCTACCGTAGCCTCCCACCAATACACATACCTACTAAGCCACCAGGCCTACCGTTGCCTCCCATCAACACGCATACATACCAAACCACCAGGCCTACCGTAGCCTCCCATCAACACGCATACCCACCAAACCACCAGGCCTACCGTAGCCTCCCATCGACACACATAGCCACCAAACCACCAGGCCTACCGCAACCTCCCATCAACACACATACCCACCAAACCACCTGGCCTACCGTAGCCTCCCATCAACACACATACCCACCAAACCGCCCGGCCTACCGTAGCCTCCCATCAAAACACATACCCACCAAACCGCCCGGCCTACCGTAGTCTCCCATCAACACACATACCCACCAAACCATCAGGCCTACCGTAGTCTCCCATCAACACACATAGCCACCAAACCGCCCGGCCTACAGTAGCCTCCCATCAAAACACATACCCACCAAACCATCCGGCATACCATAGCCTCCCATTAACACACATACCTACCAAATCACCCGGCCTACCGCAGCCTCTCATCAGCACTCACTCACTTAATGCTCTTCGTGCCTCAAGTGGCACAACATTCTTCCACACGAGAGCGCCACTGCCGTCGGTTTGCGACCTGTCTGGTGATGGTTTCCCAGGTCAGTCTGCATGTCTTCATCTCTTTTTCCACTGTCCTTCGCCAGTTCTCCTTGGGACGACCTCTTTTCCGCTTCCCATCCGGTGCCCAGCGTAGGGCTATTCTGGGCAGTGCATCTGGTGGCATTCGACACATGTGCCCCAGCCATCTCCATCGTCTCTTCTTTACAGGTTGGGTAATACTATTAGATATCATATAGCCCATGCATTAATTTATTGCCTAACTACGCAGACGCGACATATTCTGACTAAAACGGACCCGAACCGGCATTACATCACCCGCTCCCTAGCAATAGTGATCACGGCTCGAAAATACTCTAGCCACATTTATATGTGGCTAACATAGAGTTATGAGCTCAAATGGAAGAAGAAGAAGAAGATATTTTGCATTTGTCCTCTGGTGTAGCTCTTCGTTTGGAATTCTTCTAGGCCACAGAATTCTTCCGCAAGCAATGGTTCTGGAAGGTCTCTATTCTGTGGGCTATTCTAGTTGTTAATTCCCAGCACTTTGCCCCATACAGTAAAACGCTGAGGACATTGCTGTTGAAGATCTTGTTTTCATTTCCAGATGTTCTTCAGTATGGTAAAGGATTGGTTGGCTTTGATGTTTGACTTGTGCTTCATTTTTATCAGTTTTGTTTTTCTGGTGTTCACTTTCAGGCCCAACGTCTGTGCTGTCTCAGTCAGTCTGTCTGTCTTCTCTTGCATGTCTCTCTGGCGACTTGCAAGCAGACTGATGTCATCAGCATAGTCCAGATCCTCCAGGTAGGTGGTGAGGGTCCATCTGATTCCCCTTCTCGTGTCTGTTGTCATTTTTATAAGCCAGTCCCCGCCATTTACTGCAGTCCCCAAAATCGCCGCTCTTTGGAATTTGACAGTAGTTCCAGTTTTCCATCCCTCTGGGGTGTCTTCAGTGTCCCATATCTGCTGCTAAATCTGACAGAGGATCTTGGGTATCACATCTTCCTTAGCCTTCAGCATCTCTGGACAGACCCCACCTTCACCAGATACTTTGATAGACTCTCTAAACATCAACACACATCAACACACCCACCCGTATATCCACCAAACCACCCGGCCTTCCATAACCTCCCACCAACACACCAACCCACATACCCACCAAACCATTTGGCCTATCATAGTCACCCATAAACACACCCACCCTCATATCCACCAAGCCACCAAGTTCTTTCTTCCCGACAGTCACTTCCTTACCTCCTCCTGTGATGAATTTATGTTTTCCCAGAAAGCCGAAGTTTGGTAGTTGATCCACATGAATCTTCCAGATGACTTCGTTCGTTGTAACAAGTACGTGCGAGAGATCTGCAGCAGTACCTTAGGATAAAATGTAGTTAGAAAATGTGCGTGTGCGCGTGTGCGTTTATTGCGTGTATGCATGTATGTTTCAAGGCTGGAAACGGTATTAGAAACAGAAGGTTATCTGATGATGGAAAGGACACATGTCTGAAGAGTGACGCAAGACATGAACAGGCTGAATGTGAATGAGCAATCCGCAGTATTGGGCTTCTAGAATATACCGGAGAAATCTAAGCTGCGAAAACAACAGTGTCAAATGTTAGTTTGAAAAAGTAGATTGTTGATTTACGGGGCTCGGTGGCTCGGCGGTTAGAACCGGCCATAAACATAAGCACAAACCTAAGTAATGTAATATGTACTCAAAATGAGCAAAACGTTATTCATAAACATAGCAATAAAATACTGGAAATTGCCCTGGAAAAAGGTGTCATGATTTACACGTAAATAAAAAGCCTACTGTGTGTAAAGATTACACATCATAGTTGACAGTTTGCAAAAAAGAAACAATTAAAATTAACTGACCTGTAGTTAATTATACTTGTTTACGTGTTACATAAAAATAACAGCACAGTTTTGCATGTACGCTAAGTCTAGAACTCAAGGCACAAAAGCAATATACAAATGAAATATTGTAATTGTACCTCCAGTACCTTAATAATTGATAATTGTAACATCATGATCTAAAAGAGCACGTACACGTTAATGACATGAAAATGGAGCTATAAAGGGTGGCGGGAGGGTTCCGTGAAAACACAATCCCTTACGAAAGTAAACAAGACAGAACTGCAGAACTAGCGACTGCCAAACCAGCCACTATTGCGCAGCTATGATCACGTGTGATCTCTGCATACCAAAGCTAGTTCTTTACTATATCGCTAGGCGTCGGTCCTACAGGCAGACTATTATCTCTTATACGCGAGGCGTTACTTCCACAGGCAACTTAAAGAAGCAGATAATAAAGTATAAGTCCAACGCCATTATTCCGTTGATAATGACTCATAGACGGTGTTTTATGTCGCAGGATTTACATGTAAGTGTAACTAATGAGTATGCATGACATACTTGAACAACAAGAACAAAGAGTGTTATGGAAATACTGGCCTTGGCTGTTTAATGGATGTCAACATAATATAAAGACAAATCCTAGTGAATAGTCCCACAGTTGCATATAAAAATCTATACATTCTACTAATGGTCGAATTAAGTCCAACCACACTAACCCTGAATATAAACCTAAAAATGCAACAAAATATGGGCGTCAGCTGCCAGAGCTTTCCTCGACCACAAACGCAGTAATCATAATTAGCATTATTCTGAAGTTCCAAAGAAACTTTATATAAACTAATACACACGTTTGTCAAGATATCAGCATCAAATGGATAAAATTCAAATATATTTAGTATCCCTTACGACATTTGTTTTCACGACATGTTAACGACATTTGCTCGTTTGTGGAAATGTGGGATTTTATTTTGACGAAATCACATGAAAAAGCATTAAATTATTTTTGATCGGGTACGGTTAAATTTTGGCGAAAAGGGCAACAGTAGCCTGGCTCTACATTATATTATAATATAATATAAGGCTATTCACACTTTCGCAAGTTACGAGATCTAACGACAAAATAAATTAGTTCGATGATTTTAACAAAACCACGCACTGTTTTACTAAATCGACTCATTATTACTTAAATTATTCACACGCTACATAATTATGAACATCAATGAAACTGATTGGCGACGGACTAAACGAATTGTAAAGAGAGGTTTAACATACGAGTGATATCGTTACTGCAAACAGTACATATGAAACAGAAAAAACTTTTCTGAAGGAAAGCAACGCGCGAAGTCTAACATTGAAAAATACTTTGCATCGATGTTCTAGCATCTATACTGGTTGACCCACGATGTTCAGAAGGACGACATTGATTACACTCGTGTCAGCATCAGGAGTGCGACATGGTCGCAAACTAATTACAGTAAAAGCTTTGCCGAATGACGGTCCCAGGAGACACCGTTATTCGGCAGGCATTCAACAACACACTTCGTCTACTGATGTTGTATTGTTACCAAGTCATTGTTATATGTTGATTAGCTATCACATCTAGCGTACGCGGCAATAAACAGTTAATCATTCATATTCGCAAATGCAAGCTAAACATTGACTCGATAGGACAGCAAGTTCGAATGTAGCACAGTGATTATTCGTAACAGGCAACAACGCAGACATCCACACACCCACTAGCCAAACAACCATCCAGTCATTCACACTGACACCGAACCATGCTTTCAGTCATGCTGACACCCAAGCAACCATGGTGTCAGTCACACTGACAGCAAACCAACCATGCTGTCAATCACACTGATACCCAACCAATCATCCTGTCAAACACACTGACACCCAACCAACCACGCTGTCAATCACACTGACTCCCAACCAACCACGCTATCAACTACACTAATACTTAACCAACCATCCTATCGACCACTTTGACACCCAACCAACAGTCCAGCCAACCACACTAACACCCAATCAACCATACTGCCAACCACACAGAAAACCATGCAAATACCCAGCCAATCATACTACCAATAACACTGCCAATCTTCAAATCTTCCGTCAGCCACACTTACTAGACACACCCAATCATCAAACCACCCTACCAATACACAAAACCAATCATCAAATTACCAATCACCAAACCATCCAACCACATTGTCAGTCACGAAACCATACTAACAGAATCACCAAACCTTCTTACCAAAAGCACAGCCAATCACCAAACCTTCCCACAAAACAGCCAATCTCCAAACCATCAAACCAAATATGCAGCCACTCACAAAACTTTCATGCCGCCAATCGTCAACCACGGGCAACCACGTATAACCAATCACCAAACAAACCAACCTGCCAACCACACAGTCAATCACCAAACCATGCTGCCTACCACACAGCCAATCGTCAAATAAACCATTTTGTCAACCACATGCAGCCAATCACCAAACTAACCATCCTGTCAACCACGTGTAATCAATCTCAAAACAAACCATCACGTTAACCATGCACAGCCAATCACCAAGCAAACCATCATGTCAACCACACACATACAATCACCAAACCAACCATCCAGCCACCCACACAGCCGATCACCAAACCATCCTGCCATCCACGCACCTAATCATCAAACCATCCTGCCAATCACATACCCATCGCCCAACCACATGCAGCCAATGTCCAAACAAAACATCCTGTCATGCAAACAACCAATCATCAAACCATCCTGCCAACCACACACCACTCCACGAAACAAACTATCTTGTCAACCACGTGCAGTTAATCACAAAACAAACCATCCTATCAACCACAAGCAGCCAATCACCCAGCAAACCATCCTGTCCACCACATACAGCCAACTGCCAAACAAACCATATTGCCAACCACATGCAGCCAATCGTCAAGCATACCATACTGTCAACCACATACAGCTAATCACCAAACAAACCATTTTGTTAACCACATGCAGCCAATCACCAACGCATCATGCCAACGAAACCACACACAATCACCAAGCAAACAAACCTTTCAACCACACAGCCAATCACCAATCCATCTTACCCACCACACAGCCAATCACTAAGCTATCCTGTAGCCAGCCAATAACCAAGCCATCACGCCAACAACACAGCCAATCACCAAACCATCCTGCTACATTTTTCGCGCAGAAGAGACTGATCGCAATGATCACAAATCTAAAGGTGTGCGTGTTCGCTCATTGTCTCTTATGTCAAGCATCAGATATTGAACGGGCATGAAAATATTGATAGAAATATTTGTTCTCACTCAAGAAAGATAATAGAACTAGAGGACAGAAGGTAACATTAGTAAAGGATCAGTGTAGATTGGATATCAGGAAGTACTCGTTCTCACAGAGGACAATCACTGAATAGAACAAATTAGTTACAGATTGTGTAACTGCTAGCAGGTGAATATATTTAAAAATAAGATTGACACATATATCAGGAGGGCGGCTTACACATATATTAAAAACGTTGGTCTCTCGATAAGCCAATGGCTGCCTTGTCCACTTCCCATCTGGGCCTTTGCCTTGGATGGCAATCTTGTTAAATCTTGTTAAACATTAGATGATATATCCCTCCCAAGGGGCAAACGAACTGACAGTATACAGAGCAATTGTGAAACTTGTGTAAGTTCAAGTTAAAATTGCTGGTGGCGTGCGATGTTTTGTTGATGCAAGAAGATTGTATTTATCGAACACAAATTGTACTAAAATCCCAAACAATGTGTGCATAGTATCCACTTCAAAGGATGAGAGTGTGCAATTGATAGGCAGACCCTACGGGCTGTTCATTCATTTGGTCCTGCAATATTAGCTGTAAAGTGGATATAATAGAATGTGTATCTAAAAGACTGTGTGCCGTGAAAGTGACAATAGATAGTATCGAATTTGTATTATTTGCATATGCCATGTGACATGGGTTATGCAAATCACGATTTATTTGAATATGTAAACGTTCTTAGTGATACGAGAGATATTTGTAACAAAGCTGCATCTGAATATGTTGTACTGGGCGGTGATTTTAAAACAGACTTATCAATGGATACTCTCCAGAAAAGAGCTCTCCGTTCATTTGTTTATACTGAACAAATGTATGTTTACGTATTGATGACGAATGTTCTAACATACCTTATACATACTGCTCAAAGAGCAATAGCTGTAAGTCAACAATTGCCCATTTTACGGTAACACAGAACTTGCATGAATCAATTATCAAACATGAATAAGTGTTTATGAACAGTGATTTTACTGATCACGTTCCATTAAGTCTTAAAATGGAAATAGATGTGTCACATCATGAAACATTTGAACGTAAAACGAATGTAGCTTGGCATAAATGTACAGAAGTCCACATTGAAAATTACAAACGTGAGCTTGATAAGTTGATATCATGTATTGATTTTAATCATGATGCTGTTAGTTGTGTTGTTTACCAATGTAAAATGCACACAGGTTTTTTCTCTGATTTGTATAATATTGTTGTTAATTGTTGCACTTGTTGCCTCAGACATGTGTTTGCCAAAGACAGGTGTCACGAAAGGGAGCAGCAAGGTGATACCTGGTTGGAACGAACATGTACAGCCTCAACAAGATACTTCCTTGTTCTGGCATAGTATATGGGTGCAATGTGGAAGGCCACATAATGGTGAAATAGCCGATATCACGAGGCGCACTCGATCCCGGTATCATTACACTGTGAGATATATAATAAAGGAAGAAACAGGGATAAAAAGCAATAGAATGGCTGAAGCTATTAGTAAAGGTAATGATCGTTACCTATTTTCTGCCAAATGTTATTGATGATCATACAGGTTCAACATATATTGCTAACTTATTTTCCTCAAAGTTTGAACAATGGTACAGTTCTGTTGGATTTGATGAAGGTAATATGAAATTATTAAAACGTAGAATTGATAATATTGTTATTAAAATGTGTATGCATGAAAATGATGATAATAACGATGGTTGTTAATTGTATAGCAAACACAATGACATTTGCTTATAAGGTCCATTGTGTGCCAGAATATAAGACACATTATGTCCAAATATAACGTCACATACCATGCACTATTGTATATGAGTGTCATTAAATATAGATGTAAAGAAATGTGGAATATAAATGTAAATGCTATATACTATGACTACGAAAATATAATTCGTGAATTGGTGGTAATGAAAGATTGTAATAATGCCGCTGTCTTAAATAAGGAAGGATGTAATGCTGTGATTTCATATCTAAGCACAACATACTTTGTTTTCTAAATGCTGTTTCTTATATGGAACTTTACAATTTGTTTAATATGTACATGTTTGTGGATCTTGAGTCAGCTTAAATATTGTAATACTAATAATAACAGAATTCAGATTAATTTTACTGAAACCAACGCTTTACATTCTTGTTTTGACGCTGGCGGCTCTGATAAAGGACTGTATGTAATTCGATTGTACGATAAAGATACTTACCTGGTGCCTCGGTTGAACATAACAGGTGGAAGAGCAACGTCAGAAATAGCATCAACAAGAGACGTGCACGACTCGGGACATCTATACTGGTGAGCGATGTCATCGGCATTCTAGCAACCATACCAGGAACAGTCGTGTCGACAATCAGAATGAAATGTGTTCTGTTCGTGCCAAAATGAACATTTCGTTGAGGAACAAAAATCAATAAAACGGCGGTCGCTGGGTCGGGGGGGGGGGAGGGGGCAGCGAGAACACAACAAGCGTGGTATGATGTATCATGTTACCTTTAATATTAGAGTGACTCTCATTTAATATTAGAGTGACTGCCATCACCGCTGTTGACACGGAAGACCGACTTTATGTAGATGCATGGCAATCAATTAGTGAATTGGTTCGAGCCACTAATTGATACATCTACAGTTTATTGCCTGATAGCGCCAGGACACACTGCATTCCTTTGTGCGGACTCTTCTAACTGTAACAAAACAGGTGCGGATGTTTCCAACCTATAAAACTACATGTAAGTGACATGTAAGTGACATGTAAGTGACATGTAAGTGACATGTTGCTTCACATTCAATAAAGTACTTATGCTGGACCCATAGAGTATGGCGGGGCAAAGCGCACCTCCCGGTTCAAAGCGCACCCCTCTATTTCTGCAGATCCAACTACTAGAGCCGCTATCTCCCAATAAATCGATGCAACTTGATGCCAAACCACTTTGGGCGCGTTCGATTTGAAGAGATGCAGCATTTATAGTAAGTTATACCAATTTGATTTTTGGGTCATATTATTATAGCAAATCGAACAGTTTTAACCGATCCCACAGCATAAGTACCTTAACTAATATAACATGTGAAATAGTTATTTACATGTCACTTATGTATTGTTATAATAGGTGTTATTAATTCAAGCGGGCGAAAATATGGCATACGTTACTTTTGTATTTCCATTGATACATTCAATACGGGGCAAAGTACACCCCAAATTGGGGCAAAGCGCACCCCATATATGGGGCAAAGCACACCCCTATTTGGGGCAAAGCGCACCCCATATGTGGGGCAAAGCGCACCCCATATATGGGGCAAAGCCCCGAATGTAAATACATTGTTATGATTAAGTAGATTAATCCTTTTAATACATGTACTGCATTTTCACGAGTGTGCGTGGTTAGGTAAACACTATTTATTGACAAGTTTATAACATTATTAATATATATGAGGGGTGTGTATCAGGAAATGGGAGATTTAACAAGATTTGCCATCCAAGCCAAAGGCCCAGATGGCAAGTGGACAAGGAAGCCATTGGCTTATCGAGAGTCCAACAATGTTCATCTACTTATAACCCGCCCTCCTGAGATATGTGTCAACCTTGAGATGGGAGGTTCGGCCTAAACGTTGGTGGGAGGTTGGTAGTTGGCTTCAGAAATAGGTGTGACGTGGGAGGTTGACCTAAAAGATAAGGGGAGGTGGGATTTTGAGGTGGGAGGTATTAACACAAATGAACATAACACAAAACATTACAAATTATATAAATAAAATTTCCACGCAGCCTACGGCAACATTTGCATCGTACCACGGATGTCCAAAATTATGATTCGTCGTTCATTTTATTTATTGGTGCCCAGGCCACTATATATGGCATCACTGTTGTACGTATCAAATTCCACCTTGCGCATTGTGTGCGAAGCGTATCTTGTGAAGGAACCGAGAACGATATATATATATATATATATATATATATATATATATGGTTACCGGATAAGTTACACAAGGTTCTTCATAATAATATATAACCTGTCAAAAGGTTTTCGTTTATTTGCCATATTAAATAAGTAAATTCTATCGATCTGTGGTGGGAAAAATATACTTAATGATTCAATAAAATATATACAAAAACTTTATTATTGGAGCTCCGGGGATGCGCTTTGCCCCACATGACGAAATTTACGACACGTGCAGGACTGCCACTAAAATGCATTTGTAGTAGTTGTTTTCTTAGGAAGGTTCTGTAATTCAAGTAGTATTTAGTTAAGAGGTGTGTATATGTAACTGCTTTAACCGTTTCCGCCTTAGACGAAAATAAGTAGGCCAACTCGTGTTTTTCCCCAAAGTGTGCGCTTTTCCCCACCCTACTCTACAACTGTCGAAACGTGGTCTAAACCCAGACCAGAGTATGGTGGAAGCCATCGGCAGCGTGCCGGCACCAGCATATCTCAATAACTATAATTCGAGGGATAATACACGGCGACTTCGTCTCTTCGCGTAAACGGTGCTTCGGGTACCACAACGTGGACAAAACAGCCACACTCCCGTGTTAAGCTAGTTAAGTTGCTTGCATAGTTTCTCCAGCAGTGAGATTCAAGATATACCCACCATTTAGGATGCGCTCACGTTAATATTGTATCACTGTTTTGAGTACAATGTTGCAATCGAACTTAAGTCCGTTTTAATAAACTATCGCAGAATCGCGTGAAACATCAGGGGCCTGTTTCATGAAACATCTCCCAAGCGAGCGTATTTCATTGACCTTGATCAATAAAAACACGAAGTGTTAACTGTTGGCAACAAATGTAAAGGAAAATCCTCAACGGATTACATCATTCGAAACAGGTATCTTCCAAATAATATGAAAGTGGCAAAAGTTATTCCTGTCTATATGACCGGCGAAAAAAATAGATCCAATGCGTATTTGCTTTTGTCTATTTTATTTCAATGCCAGAATCAACCCCTGGCATCTTGCCATTCTCAATATACCGATTCCCTACAGGTGGCGTCGCCGTCGTGCTTAACACCAGATCTTGCAACTAGGAGCCAATAACTAAACACATTCTGTTTCCATCAAGCAACGCTTATCATAAATGTGTGTAATATCAGTAATCAATTCGTTCTCGATCTCAGACGGCCACCATGTCATTGGGACGCGTTACAGTGCATCTCAATGGAGGGATCACGGCGTTAATCATGATTTCGTCATTCCCCGTCACCACACTGTTACCCAGGAATAATAAGTCAAGCAAGTACCTCTCAATTACACCTCCTTACACATGTTATCCTTATTTTGTTATCCTTGACAACGACACCCAATCCAAGAAGATTTCATTCTGTCACGACAGATTTGGCCAACAACTGCACTAACAACAGTTGCGTCTGAGCAACAGTAGCTAGTACTGCTGGACTCGCGATTATTGATTCTTGCGCCATCATACTCCGAGGTAGCTTATGTTGGTTAGTATTATGTCCATCAGTCCGCCTAGATGACTTCCTCAAGGTTTGAGGTTCTAGTGAAGACTCATCCTCATCCCAGTGCTGTTGAAGGTGACTACCTTCCTGGTCACTCTGTACACCCCCTGCCACCTCCGCACATCCTGCCCTTGTGCAGCTGCAACCACTTCATCGCAATCCACCGGCAGTGGCCCATTCATCTGTCCAATGTCCAAGTCTTCTACCTCCTGGTCGACATACAGGGCAGAACTCGTAGGCATGTCCGTGGGTGTATGACAATATTTCTGCTCGCGGTCTGCTTCCATTTCGGGTACTATTTCTCGAGCGTCCCGCAACGCATCTCTGTGTAACGTTATCAACGGACCCACCGCATGCAGAGGTGTAATGACATACACACTCCCTTCAGGATCTGGTCGGTCCGCCTCTTGGTACAGCTTTTTCCTCCCACCTGTCCTGCATCTTATTTGGACCCCGGATCTGAAAGTTCCTGACGAAGATTCGGAAGCCTATTGGTAGGTTTGTCGCATTCGCAGACTTATCGTTCTGTGTCTTCCTCTTCAGTGCCTCTTTTTCGTTGTATATTGTGGCCATCCGGAATGCATCGGTTATGCGTTGTTGATGCTTGGCTACATATTCATCAAAGCTGGCCATCTTCCTCGGCGGAGGGTCCACCAAGCAGGTGATCCAATGGCAGCTTAGGGTCCCTCCCAAACATCAGGTAACATAGCGAGCAAGTAGTGGACGAGTGTGGTGTACAATTATAGCTGTACACCAGCTCTGCATGGGAGATGTTCCGGTTACTGCTTCTTGTATACACTTATGGCTGTAGACCAGCTCTGCATGGGAGGTGTTCCGGTCTCTGCTTCTTGTGTACAATTATAGCTGTACACAGCTCTGCATGGGAAGTGTTCCGGCCACTGCTTCTTGTGTACAATTATGGCTGTACTCCAGCTCTGCATGGGAGGTGTTCCGGTCTCTGCTTTTTGTGTACAATTATAGCTGTACACAGCCCTGCATGGGAAGTGTTCCGGCCACTGCTTCTTGTGTACAATTATAGCTGAACATCAGCTCTATATGGGAGGTGTTCCGGTCACTGCTACTTGTGTACAATTATAGCTGTACACCAGCTCTGCATGGGAAGTGTTCCGGCCATTGCTACTTATGTGCGTTGAACAAAGTTCTCAGTCGATTTTGTAATATTCGTTTGAACCGCTCTGCCTGCGCATTCCCTTGAGGGTGACATGGAGTAATGCGACTTTTGGTGATGCCGTAGATTGCACATAGCTAGTTCGCTCTCAAATTTACGCCCTTGGTCACTGCGAATACGCAGTGGCACCCCGAACCGCACAGACCAGCCTTTCATCAGTACTTTGGCAACCGTACGAGCTTTCTGGTCCTTCGTCGGAACCACCTGGATAAACATTGTGAAAAGTGGGTTAGAACTAATGCATTCTCGATGCCCGAACTGCGAGGCTCCAATACAGTGTAATCGATAGCCAGAACCTCGAGTGGTGTTTTGGCTAACAAAATGGTTGACTTCACTTTCTTCACCTTCGACACAACACATCTCTGGCGCTGCTTGCAATAGACCTCCACATCCTTCGCCATCCTTGGCCAATAGCATCGGGCTTGAAAGAGTCGCAGCGTCTTTTCGAGTGCGTCCTTGATGCCCCATGCTGTCGTGAGTCGTATGTAAGACCTGCGTCTTCAAGGTTGCGGGTAGTAGCAGCCGATGGCATTGCTCCCCATTGAGTTGGATCTTCTTGTATAATATGCCATTTGCCACTCCCAGTCGCTCCAGTCCTGCACTAATCGTCGCACACCCTGCTGCTATTGCTTTAATTGTTCCTTCAGTGGCTCCCGCGGTTCCAAACCCCACGCGAATCACAACATGATCTGCGTCGTAGAGTTTCCGCATGTCCTGGGCGGATACTCTAGAGAAGGTGCTTGCTGCTTCCATTGGGAGCACCACACCCGGCAAATCTTCCTTTCTGACGGAACTACTGGTCTTCTGTTTGACGAGATGGTATACTTCCGCCAGCCTGTCCCTAACTGCACGCCAAAATGTCTACATTTTCTACACGCCTTCAAACTTCTTCGAATCGTACTGAGTCCGGCTCCGGTTCGTGGTGTTGTTTCCGGCTCAGCATATCCACATTGATGTTTGGCTTCGTGGTGTGGTTCGTGGTGTTGTCTCCGGCTCAGCACATCCGCATTGATGTTTGGCTTCGTGGTGTGGTTCGTGGTGTTGTCTCCGGCTCAGCACATCCGCATTGATGTTTGGCTTCGTGGTGTGGTTCGTGGTGTTGTTTCCGGCTCAGCACATCCGCATTGATGTTTGGTTTTCCAGATCGATATTTAATGCGCAGTTGGAACTGGGTCAACCCCGCTGCCCATCTCATTTATGTCGCTCCCAATTTGGCTGATGTCTGCAGATATGACAACGGGTTGTTATCCGTGTACACGGTACATTCACGCTTTGGGCGTAGCAGCGCCTGCACGGCTCTGTGCGTCTTGCCCTGGCGGCTTCGGGCTGGGACAGGCCTTGATGAGATGGTCGGCCGAACCACAGCGGTAGCAAGTCCTGGGCCTCTTAGAATGCCCACCATTGCTACTTCTGTAGACCCTCTCCTAATTTACATTGAACAGTTGTTCGATTTGCTGCTGTTGTTTGGCCAACAGTTCTCCACCCTTCTGGGCGGAGCGGAACTTCCTAGCCAACCAAAAGCCCTGTCCCGCATGTCAAAGAAGGCAAGATCCGCGGACTCCATGTTTAGGCAACGAAGTTCACACCTCGTCCTTGGCAGCTTCAGCTAGCCGCCTCTTAAGAGTCCCCTGTCGGCTTGGCTGATATGCTGGATACAGCTGACATATCCTCTCATATATTTCAACAAACCGCAATGAAAGAACCAACAGGTTTTCCCTCTCGCCTAACCGATAACTGAAGAACTGTTGTTGTAATGTTGGCAATGTGTCAACATCTCCGAACACCCTCAAAAATACTTCAAAGATCCTGGATGGATCCTCACTGATAGTTGTTCCTCTTCCCATGATCTCCTGCCAGCGGCATAGTTACGTCCTCCACCCATTCCTGAACTGTGGGTTCTGTAGCAGTCATATAGCGATCCATGAACCTCTCCAGTTTCCTGGCTGCTGCAACGTCCACGGGTTGATACCTAGGGGGGGCGCTCGCTCATTTCGGGAAGTCAGCAGCTGCTCCTTCAGTTGAGCCTCGTGAAAAGCATCCCCCGATCTTTTTCTTTCCTTGAGTAGCTTCTTCTCCAACTGTACAATTTGTTGTTCCAGGTCATGTTCCATGGTGTTCCGTTCTGATCGCAGCAAGCATTTTCCCAGATCTACTGTTAGCAATACCTCCCAATTTAACAACCAACTGTACAATCAAGGACACGGGCAACACACAGAGCAATGCCAGTCCCCGTTATAACCTTAGATAAGTCAGCTCTCAAGCAAGTATCTCAAGCAACTAATGTTAAATCTCAAGTCTCAAGTAATTATACTCCAAACAACTCAATCTTGAACTAATGCAGGAGTTTGGACTAACTGCTTTTAGTGTCTCTTCCGAAAGACACAGGCAAAGTGGGGTTAACGAAATTGTCCAAGTTTCGAAACGGCAGAGATGGAATCGAACCACCGTCCTCTCGATCGACAGGCGGGTGCTCTAACCATTAGACCACTACTCCCCACATAAGTCATACAACAACAGAATTGGTTCACAGTAGTTCGCAGTAATTGCTACGACATCAAGTTCTGTTTCCCGACATAGTCGCTCGCTTCCACACCCGGTCGCTGAGCACCACGTTCTTCCTCCAGACGCAACGTTCACAGTAATTGCTACGACATCAAGTTCTGTTTCCCGACATAGTCGCTCGCTTCCACACCCGGTCGCTGAGCACCACGTTCTTCCTACAGAATTACAGACCAGTGAGTTTAACGTCAGTGTTTTGTAAATTATTAGAAAGGTTAATTAAAGACCATATGGTGGACTTCCTCGTTAAGCATAAATTATTAAATTCATCTCAACATGGATTCCTTAAAGCGAGGTCATGCTTAACAAATATGTTATGTTTTTTGGAAGAAATCACTAAGTGGATAGACGTGGGATCGCCAGTAGATATTATCTACTTAGATTTTCAGAAAGCTTTTGACAAAGTGCCACATCAAAGATTACTACTTAAATTAAAAGCCCATGGTATCGGGGATAGCATAACTGACTGGATAGAACAATGGCTGACTGACAGAAGACAACGAGTTGTAGTAGATGGAGAAGTTTCAAATTGGAAATCGGTTTTGAGTGGGGTACCTCAAGGATCAGTATTAGGACCTATATTATTCTTAATTTATATCAATGACTTGGACGACAGTATAACAAGTAACTTACTGAAATTTGCGGATGACACAAAACTGTTTAGAAAGGTTAATACTGATGGTGATAAACAACATTTACAAAACGATCTAGACATATTAATGAAATGGTCTGAGAAACGGCAGATGCTGTTCAATTTTGGGAAATGTAAATGCCTACATACAGGACATGGGAACTTGAATGTAAACTATAAAATGGGAGATACTGTTCTGGGTACTACTGTAAAAGAAAAGGACTTAGGAGTTACAATAAGCGCTGATATGAAAGTTTCAGAGCAGTGTGGTATTGCAGCTTCAAAGGGTAATCAAATTCTTGGATTGATTAGAAGAAACATAACATACAAGGGAAAAACGTTAATTATACCTCTTTATAAAGCAATAGTTAGACCTCATTTAGAATACTGTATACAAGCATGGAGACCATATCGTAAGAAGGATATAGATACGCTTGAACGCATACAAAGGAGAGCAACTAAAATTATTCCAGAACTTAGAGACCTTAGTTATGAAGAAAGCTTGCAAGAATGTGGTTTAACAACTCTAGAGACAAGGAGGTTAAGAGGAGATCAGATTGAAGTTTTTAAGATATTGAATGGGTATGAAAATATTGATAGAAATATGTTTTTCTCACTCAAGAAGGATAGCAGAACTAGAGGACATGAGGTAAAATTAGTAAAGGATCAATGTAGATTGGACATCAGGAAGCACTCGTTCTCACAGAGGACAATAAATGAATGGAACAAATTGTCTACAGATTGTGTAACTGCTAGCAGCGTGAATATGTTTAAAAACAAGGTTGACACATATCTCAGGAGGGCGGGTTATAAGTAGGTGAACATTGTTGGACTCTCGATAAGCCAATGGCTTCCTTGTCCACTTGCCATCTGGGCCTTTGGCTTGGATGGCAAATCTTGTTAAATCTTGTTAAATCCTCCAGACGCAATGTTCACAGTAATTGCTACGACTTCAAGTTCTGTTTCACGACACAGCACTCGCTTCTACATCGGTCGCTGAACGTTCGTCCTTCAGACGCCAGTGGTTGAAGGTCTGCACCCCACTTCAAAATGTAGAGGGGCGCATTTGCTTTTGTATATTTTATTTCAATGCCAGAATCAACCCCTCGCATTTTGCCACTCTCGCTATGCCGATTCCTTATAGGTGTCGTCGCCATCGTGCTGGCCACCAGATCGTACAACTAGACGCCAATAACTAAACAAATTATGTTTCCATCAAGCAACGTTTATCATAAATGTGCGTAATATCAGTGACCAATTCGTTCGCGATCTCAGACGGCGACAGTGTCATTACGACGCGTTAGAGGGTATCATAATCGACGGGTCACTGCATTAATCATGACCTCGTCATTCCCCGTCACCACACAGTTACCCCAGGAATGATAAGCCATGTAAATACCTCTCAATTACACCTCCTGACATCTAGAAATGACCGAGGAAATAACTAATGTATTTGACAATAAAAAAGCTTCAATTGACGTGTTCATAGACTTCAAGAAAGGTTTCGAAGGTGGCAATCATAATTTACTAATGTAAAAATAAGAATGGAATGGTATTCGCGGTATAGTACTTAAATGGTTAGTTGGCTACTTAACAAAAAGGACATAATCTGTCTGCATTGGCGATATAAAATCGGATCTTTTAGAAGTAGTTTGTGGCGTGCCACAAGGTTCAATATTTGGACCGATATGTTTTTATATAGATAAATGATTTGTGTAATGTTTCTAGTATACTCAAATGTGTACTGTTCGCGGATGACACTAATATATTTTATTATGCTGATAGTTTAGAATTGCTTAGAAACATAATTAGTCAGGAGCTGAATAAACTGTACAATTGGCTTCCAGTTAGCAACTTGTGTCTTAATATGAATAAAACTAATTATGTAGTATTTGGAAAAGGAAGGGTTACTTCAGATATTGCTTTAACAATAAGCCAAAACATCACAGAAAGAGTCTATGGAACAAATTGCACATATACAATCGGTAATATCTAAATTGGCTAAAACAGTGTCAACAATGTATACAGTATTTTTTTCCTGAAAGGCCTCGACATTGATTACTTTATATTTTTCGAATTTCTTGGCCCATATAAGAATACTGCTCAGAGATATGGGGAAATGCTTATCGCACAAATCTAATGTCCCTATTTACTATACAAAAGAGGGTTGTGATAATTACTTGTGGAGTAAAATCTCGTGAGCATACACATATCTTAATTTATTAATCTTAAATTCATTAAACTTTTCGATCTAATTAAATACAAAACATATATTTTATGTACAAGATAAAATATAAACGTTGACTCAATAATATTCAAATATTATTTTATTCTAATACAAATAGTTTGCACACCAAAAGGCAAAGGAACAAAATAAAAAATATAATTCGTGCTGCACTGAGGGCTAAATGTTTATTCTATTGCTGGTTTTCTAATTCTATATTTATATAAATATTATATATAAATATATATATATATATATATATATAATATATATATATATATATATATATATATATATATATATATATATATATATATATATATATATATATATATATATATATATATATATATATATATATATATATATATATATATATATATATATATATATATATATATATATATATATATATATATATATATATATATATATATATATATATATATATATATATATGTATATATATATTTATATATATACATATATATACATATATATATATATATATACATAATCTAATGTGTTAGTTTTCCTTTCATGTTTATTATGTTAATGTACAGGCGTTTCAAACCAAATCGTTAGGCTGGGGGCCGTAGCCGAGTGTTACTACACAGACAATCTACACGTTCACCAACATGTGCCCAACGAACTGATGGGCGTTCCACGGTGCCTGTTTACGCTGTCTCGTCTATGTGATTAAACATTTATGATTCATCGCACCACTACAAATAACAGAGAGATTGCTATCAACAACAACACAAGGCAAATTGCTATTAACCGCTGCCCAACTAAATGTCGACACGAATGACCGATTTGCAACAGATGCAGGACAATCAATTACAGAATTGGTCCGGGTCGCTAATTGAAATAAAGTGCAGCAGCAGACGGTTCATTAACTGATAGCGACAGGACACGTTGTATTCACTAGTGCTACTAATTATAACAAAACAGGCGCGGTTGTTTCCACCATAGAACTACGTGTAAGTGAAACGTTGCTTCACAATCAACGAAGTACGTATGAGGGTCATTGCGGGACACGCACTGATAAGATAAGATAAAAAGGTAATCACAATGTTATTGGCAACTCAGCTGAGTTGGATTAACATCGTTATACAGTATGTGAAGTGAATGTTGCTTCACAATCAACGAAGTACGTACGCGGGACACAAACTTATTGTGAAACTGTCGCGGTCCTGAATAACATAATACCATTGAAACTACAATAGCCAGTTAACGTGTTAAAATTTACATTTCATTACTGAATGTATATTATATACAATACATACATGTAGAATTTCATAATTACTAAAACAAATAAATATATAAATAATAATCAAAACATCGCTACAGCGAGTATAACTTAAATTAAGATGAAATAACAATGAAAACAACTCACATTATCGCTCTAACGCGATTCACATATCGCTCGATAACGATTCACCTATCGCTCCAACGCTATTCACATATCGCTCGGAAACGATTCGCCCATCGCCAGAACACTATACACACTACCGTTTATGTGTCTGTGGTTTCCTGCCGCTCAAGTCGACCACGCCCTCACACGACGCTAAAGCTCGCCCTCTGCTGCGCACGTCTCTCTGGTTGTCAGTCGCTAAGGCAATGTTCAAACAGTACAAATGCTAGTTCAGTAGTCGCCTTCTCGCGACGTTCAAATGTACAATTGGAATTTCAATAGTAGTCGCCTTCTCGCGATGTTGAAATCATGCAAATGCAATTTCAGTAGTCGCCTTCTCGCGACGTTCAAATGTACAATTGGAATTTCAATAGTAGTCGCCTTCTCGCGATGTTGAAATCAAGGAAATGCAATTTCAGTTGTCGCCTTCTCGAGAAGTTCAAATATACAATTGGAATTTCAATAGTAGTCGCCTTCTAGCGATGTTGAAATCAAGGAAATGCAATTTCAGTAGTCGCCTTCTCGAGACGTTCAAATGTACAATTGGAATTTCAATAGTAGTCGCCTTCTCGCGATGTTGAAATCAAGGAAATGCAATTTCAGTAGTCGCCTTCTCGCGACGTTCAAATGTACAATTGGAATTTCAATAGTAGTCGCCTTCTCGCGATGTTGAAATCATGCAAATGCAATTTCAGTAGTCTCCTTCTCAAGACATAAGCGTATTTTTGTGGTTTCTTCAATTATCTTTGACTTCCACACATTTCTCAACAGGTGGAAAGCTACCCTTGCTTTGCTGATCCTTTTCTTTACATCAGCCTCTGTCCCTCCATGCGTATCCACTGGTATACTGGCCGCCTCTTACTAGACTTGATGTAGTCACCTTCTCGCGAAATACCACTGGCCGACCCTGGTTAGATCAGTCCCCAGCGCATATATAGTCCACCAGTCAATGATACGCTTCAGTGAATATTACCGGCCTGTTACCTAACATAATGCTCATTGCTAGGACTACCGCCTAGCCTGGCTCGACAATAGCTATAGAAAATATGTTACATAAGATAGTGGCTATCACTGCGACTGTAGTGTAAACGTAAAATAAATGTATGATATTCACATTGTCAAACTGATAAGATAAGATAAAAGATAAAGACAATGGTATTGGCAACTCTGTTGAGTTGGATTCACATCATTATACAGTCAGTAAAACAATACATGTAACAGTCAATAATCATAAAATACAATAATCATAAAACACAATAATCATAAAAACTCTATCATGATAATTGGCGCAGCAGATATTATATTATTGTATTATTCATTGCCAGTTGTGTAAACCCCGTGGTATCAGAGAGTTTCGATACATATTCGTCCGAGTTATTGGTAATGGATGCTTATTAATGTGCCTTATATTATAATCTGCATGTCTTTTGTCAGGTAAATGATGTTTCAGTTTGTGTGAGCCTACTTTAGTTTTGTTAAAATATCGCTCACACAGACAGTCCCTCCTTTCTTTCAGTGTATGTAGACTTAAATCATTGAGTGTATCTTCACAGCTTTTGCATTTTAAGACTCTTTCCTATATCATTTCGATATTGTCACATAAGTAATTCTACAAATTGGTATGCAACACAGGGCATGCATATTCCAAGATACGTCTCACAACACACACATATGCAGGGACGAGATCACTCTGGCTAATAGATGCGCGTTTTAATTGGTACAACATATATACTATTTTCCCAGCTGTTTTCACAATATTCTAAAGATGCTTATTCCATGTTAGATCATGAGAAATTGTAACGCCAAGAAGCTTAGCATGGTCTACTTTATATACATCCATCCTGTCTATCTCTATATTCTGTATGTTATTTCGAAAATTCCCATCTTGTGCATAACTGACGATCATTTCTTTAAATTTTCCTGAATTGATTTTCATATTATTTTGCACCGTCAACCTATGAGGGAATGTCATGCAGAGACATTCATGAAGGTCAACTTACAAAGAACTTTAAGGTTAGGACGGGGGTGAGACAGGGATGTTTACTGTTACTATTCCTCTTCATTCTAGTCATAGACTGGGCCATGAAAACAGCAACCAAGGAGAAATAAAATGGAATCCAGTGGACGATGCTGACCCAACTTGATGACCTGGACTTTGCGGGTGACTTTGCACTCCTGTCTCACAGCCATAGGCAGATGCAGGACAAAACAACAGAACTGGCATTGATTTCAGCGCGAGTTGGGTTGAGGAAAAAGGAAAACAAAGATCCTGAGAGCAAATGCTACTTGCAAAACACCAATTATGCTTGAGGGAGAGACACTGGAACAGGTTAAAGATTTCAGATATCTAGGCAGCATAGTGGATACGCATGGAGGGACAGAGGCTGATGTAAAGAAAAGGATCAGCAAAGCAAGGGTAGCTTTCCACCTGTTGAGAAATGTGTGGAAGTCAAAGATAATTGAAGAAACCACAAAAATACGCTTGTTTAACACAAATGTAAAGTCCGTGATGCTGTACGGAGCGGAAACGTAGCGAATAAACAAGACGACGCTGATAACGATCCAGACATTTGTCAACCAATGCCTGAGAAGAATTCTCCGAATACACTGGATGGACAGGGTGAGCAAAAAAGACCTCTGGGATAGAACACACCAAGCCCACATAGAGACATAAATCCTTAAGAGGAGATGGGGATGACTCGGCCACACCTTGAGAAAGCCAAGCACAAACATAACCAGACAGGTCCTGACGTGGAACCCCCAAGGCAAGAGAAAGAGGGGGAGACAAAAAGCACCTGACGGCATGACCTCAAGCAAACAGGGAATGGCTGGCAACAACTGGAGAGGATTGCCCAAGACAGGAGGCGCTGGAGAAATGTTGTGGATGGCCTATGCTCCAGGAGGAGTTAAGGGCCTAAGTAAGTAAGTAAGTAACCTATTGACGATGTAAACTGATTATTGGATTACAGAAATACCTTTTCTATCACATACTTCGAATAAAGTACTACCGTTGAGTTCTGTGTAATAAAACTGTTGCCATCCTTCTTATAATATGCAATTCATACAGTTGTAGATTTTCTAGTAACAAGTGATGATTAATGAGACCAACGCTTTGCTAAAATTCAGCATTACAACTCAGACATAAGTGTCCTATTTATCAGTCGCTTCATACCATATGTGTATCACTTTTACAAGAACGTCAGTTGTCGACGTTCCGCTAATTCCACCAAATTGCATAGAGTCTAATTCTCCGTCAATTTTACCATCCACCGGTTTCAAACACCTTTGCGGAGTTAACGATATTGGTATAAAGTCTTTCTCAATCAACATGGGTGGGTTTATTTTCGGCAACGGTATTATGTTCGCCATCTTCCATCCCTGATGAAGTGCGCCTTCGCGCATTGAACTGTTGAAAATAGCAGTTAATGGATGATTCCTTTATACCTAAACAGGAATGTTATCAGGCCCTGTGGCCTTATTCGCCTTAACTTTCTGTAGCGCTGTGAATGTTGTCATAACACCGATGACATATTGATCTGGTAGGTCCTCGTTTACTGTGAATATTTAATAATCCTTATTTAAACGGGATAAATGTTCACTGACATACACACAAAACTCATTCATTTTACTGGCTAATAATATGTTGTGTTAGTTAGTCGTTGCATGCCAGAATTGACATTCCCATCTAGTCCCAATAATTTGTTCATATGTTTCCACCAATCATCGGATACTGATTCATTCACTGCTGCAATTTATGCTTGATACAAGTTGTACTTCTTAAGTCTCGAAGCGGTGAACCCTATTTCGTAATATCCTGGCTTGATTCAAATCACCGCTCATGTGAGTTCGCTGTGTTTTGTGAACTAATGTTCTAAACCAGTCCGTTATCCATGGTTTATCAGCCGTATGGCGCGTTACGACTTTGGTGGGAAAATACGTTCCCGTGAGCTTATTAATAACAGTTTGATAATATTAATACTTATTTTCACATAACTGTAACCTAAATAAGGGTTCCCATATAATAACTGACAAAACCATAGGAAATGTGGCTGTTTCGTTGGGACCCATACATCTTAAAGTTAAACGTGTTATACACACGGTATCAATTAACCGATTATAACTTGGTTTCAGCAATACCGCATTATGGTCTGGTTTCCAAAGGATGTCGATAAGCAACACATGTTCTGGCAGCCTAACACTTTCTACAATCTAGGAAACTTTCTCGGGTTGTTTTTACCAAACACAATTTTGATCATTGTATGCAAATATATGCAATCATCGTGTTAACCGTTTTATGGTATTTACATCTGATCGTTTACCACAAACTAGCTGTGCATCATAACAATTGATCCTTCGCAAAAACACGATTGGTAACACCATTGACTGCCTATATCCGTTCTCCTGTCTATGAGAAGACACTCTTGTTTGTCAATTCAGCCTCTGGAGAAGAAGTCAGCATCTTTGTTCCCAAGGACGAGGAACCTAAGACGGAGGCTGATAACATCATTGCGGCCATCGGCTTCAAGAAGGCGGACAAAGCCCCGCCTAACATCGCGATGGGAGTCATCGGGATTGTGATGCTTGTTATTCCTGCCCTGGTGCTCTTTAGTCTGGATTTCAACACCTTGAGAATCCACTTCCGGTTCATGAAGAGAAATATTCAGCATGGATAGAGAAACCTAGTTCAGAGGAACACAAAAAAGTTGAGCCGATGTCATAACATATAAAATTAACTTTGCGGAACTGTACGTGAATTATACTCGCGTTGCATTTCAATACGCACTGTGAGCGTGCGTGTACGTGAGCAACCAGTTTAATAAATTAATAACAAATATACCTGTATATGTTGTGGACCATTAGAAGTAAGTGTAGTATGTGTGTGAAACATTAATCAAAATAGCAGGTGTTTACATGATGTGGAGTATTATACGCATTAACTCGCTACGTTGCGCTATGTCTTAGCAGTTGAAAGCAATTTATGCGTTATGCTAATGTGATATATTTCATGTAGTTGTTAGCACTGCATTTTTGACATGTGTGTCTTAGTAAATATTTTTTCAGAGTGCACCCACAAAGCTAATCTCACATAGCCGACTTTCTCGCCCGACTTCGCGGACTCGCCGAGAAAAGAGACTAATCGCAGACACGTGGTTTAACTGTTACCGGCAAATGGTGTCGCCGATTTGTTGGGGAGTATATTTATTGTTACACGTGTGTAGTGTGTTTTGGATAAAGAAAGTATCAGAGTCAATAATATGAGAGTCACTTTGATTGGTGAAAAAAATTCTGGGTAATCAAACAAATTCGAAACAATGAAAAGTGGTACGTTTATTTTAATCCAGGCTTTTGTGAGAGTGACAAGTTTATTTCTGCTTCGACTTCATGATATCGGACTAAGCCAGACAGTGTTTACATGGTTCAAATCATACCTTGCAGGCCGAACTAATGCAATAAAGATATGCGAAGCAACTTCAGCGACGAGACTTATTCATCACGGTGTTCCGCAGGGCTCGGTTTTAGGTCTGATGCTATTCAACATGTACATTCTACCTATCGCGGACATCTTCGAACGCCATCAGATCCGCTACCACATATACGCGGACGACAATCAACTATACGCTGAGTGTTCGCCACTGAATCATGCTGACGCACTATGGAAAATCGACGAATGTGCTGAACTGCAACCATCTCCTACTCAATGAGACGAAAACAGAAGCCATCATTTTTCGTTCTACCGCCGTCCGTTCGCCTTCTGCTATGACCACTATCGATGTGTGTGGGTCCGCCGTATCACTGACGCCCACTGTTCGTGACATCGGCGTTATACTTGACAGCTGACTTGACATATCGGCTCAAGTATCGAACGCTTGTCGTGCTGCTTATTTTAATTTATTTCGCGTCGCTAAGACACGAACAAGCCTTACCATCACAGCATGCAAGACTCTTGTTCACTCCCTCGTTACATCGCGGATCGACTACGGGAACGATGTACTGTATGGCATCTCCGACCGCCTCTTGCACTGTCTTGAGATGGTACAGCGGTCGGCGGCCCGAGTTGTTTTGCGGATTAGGCGGGGCGACCGGCGAAGCATGACAGCAGTACTGCAACAACTCCACTGGTTGCCGGTCAATTATCGCATTGAATACAAACTACTCGTCCTTGTGTTCCGCGCCCTTCATGACCGGACGCCGCCTCGCTCATCATGCCGTACGTTCCGCGCCGCGCCCTACGGTCTGCCGATCGCGCCCTACTCAAACTAAAAAAACTCGCGGGCGATCTGGCAGCATCTCCTCCCAGGCGCCGGTACCCATGCGCCTTTTTCTGCGTTCCTTCGCCTCCTTGCAACAGTGGACTCTGATCTACCATTTGGCGATTTATTAAACAACCACAAAGGCAGTTATTTATACTTATTTACTATATTTCTTCTTCCTGTCGGACAAAGAAGGAAACAATAGCCGAATAGCCGAATTGTGGCCGCATTGAGCGTGAGCCACTCGATCCCCAGATGGCGTAACCGTCAGTCCACCATCTCTGTCTATTTCTATACGCTAACTTTGGGGTCAGTCTGACAGCATCTCCTCCCAGGCGCTGACGTCTACTCGCCTCATTCTATGTTAAGTCCTTGGACAAGTCGCCTCTGATCTTCCCACTGGCGATGATAAAAATGAACTGTTTTTACTCATAACACGCAATCGTCACTATCATAGGGTCTCTTTGTGTGAGTAATGACAAATGAATCGGAAATGTAGTCTGTGGCCAATAATCAATTCGCCCACTTTGTCCGACAAGTAGAAAATAACTACCTTTGTGGTAATTCATTTAGTGATTTTTCCCGCTTATTCTCACATTGGATGCGTTGGTAAAGATAATGTTTTCTTTACTTCTACATTAAATCTTTTATTCGATGGCATCGTGGCAACATTTCTAAATCATTCACTGGACTGGGTCGACATTGAGAGGTATCCCGTATGAATGCGTTTTTTCCTGAAAGATGTGTGAATTACACACAACATGTTTCTTAATACAGGATAAATGTGCTGTGAAATGTTGCAAATTGTAGGAAAATTTGTGCTGGAATCCAAAGAAAAGAACGTTATAATGGCACCGTATTTAAAAATCAAATGTTCACCCATTTTGGACGGGTGTAAGCTATATATTAATACACTAACTAGTCTGGCAGTATACCCTCCAAGACGTCGACACACACGCGCCTCTTTCTATGTTCCTTCGCCTCTTTGCACCAGTGACCTCTGACCCACAAAGTGGCGATGTATTAAGAAAACACAAAGGCAGTTATTCAATTTATTTACTATAATGCCTTTTTACATATCGGACAAATACGGAAACAGTGGCCTAATTGTGGCCAAATTGAGTGTGAGCCACTCTCCAGATCACGTAACCGTGGCCAGGCTCGCGTTCAAATGCAAATGCATTTGAAAATGTCGCATTTGCATTTGCATTTAAATGCAGTGTTGTCTCCTGCTCCGCATTTGCACTTGTATTTGTATTTGAATCAAAATATTTGCATGTTTGATTCAAACACATTTTCACTTGGCTGCAAGTTACCAGCCCCAAATGTTTACTTTATACATATTTGCAGAAACCATAATTAGCAGTCAACTTATCTCCCTACTAATGGGCATGTTATTGTGGAAGACCCTTCAATTCCTGCCTGCCTGAATGACCAGCCCATCCCAGTTGGTAGTGTTTGCGTGCTCACCTATGCTAAGCTTATCTGTGAAATGCAATCAGTGAAGTTCAGGCAGCCTTTTGAAATCCATGACCACAATTATCACAAATATTTTTGGTATTCACAATCTATCTCAATTTAAAACAATATTATTTTTTATCATGTAACCATAATCACTATATACCATAAGACACCATATAATTAACACAGTTTTGTCAATGAATGATATTATATATTAGCTATTGTTTGTATTTCATTTGAGTAATTCTGTCACTATATAATAATAATAATAATTTTATTAAAATGGCAACTATAGCAGTTGAATTATACAATTGGCACAGTAAAACAACCAATGATAATAAATTAATTAAGACAAAAATATGACTTTAAATATAAAAACTTAAAAGGTGCACGTACATCATGTTTAAAGTTATGTTTGTATATCAACAATGTAAATATGAAGGACATAATCATAAATTAAAACTTAAAACAGGCAATACTATAGTAGAATAAATTATATGGCCTACTACTATTATGTAAAAAGTAACTAATTTATAAATCAGTTCATAATTACTGCCAGTGTCTTAAAGCATATGGTATAAAAGAGTTCTGAAATCTTGCAGTTCTGCAACGCGGCACACAGTAAGTCCTCGTGTTTCGAGTTGTATACGGAGTTTCCCGGAGGGGAGGCAAAAGATGATGTAATTTATGTGTAGATTGTTGCATGCTTATGAATAGCGTTCTACACAACTTCTCCCTCCGGTCTGACAGCGTTGGTAGATTGGCTGCGGTGATGGCTTCGGTGTACGACTTATCTTGGAAAATGAACCGCATTGCCCGTCTCTGGATGTATTCTATCTGTCTCGTTTGCTTTTTTGTAAGGCTCGTGTGCCACACTTGGCATGCATACTCCAATACCGATCGGACGATTGAAGTGTATATGTTGATGAGATGGTGAGGGTCAATGCCGGCTCTTTTGAGAAGGATGATGAAGTATAGACGTTGCGATGCTTTTGTAGTGATTTCGTCTATGTGTAATTGCCACTTCAGGTCTTCAGATAGAGTCACACCTAGTAGACGAGTGCTGTTAACTTGTTGGATTGGTCTACCGTCGATGGTTAGCAGTGCGATGTCCGGAGTTGATTTCTTGAAACATATCCGCAGTTCTTTCGTCTTGTCGTAGTTCAGCGCCATTTTATTACTCGCTGTCCATTGCCCGACTTCGTCTGCCGCTACTTGGAAGAAGCTTCCCATATTGTGCAATCGTCGACATATTTTATATGTTCGCATACTGTTTGCAGATCATTAATATGGTGTAGGAAGCCGATTGGTCCAAATATTGTGCCTTGTGGGACACCTGCGTTGACACTGGTGTACTCCGATTTCACACTCCCGATCTTTACCCTCTGTTTGCGTTGACACAGGAAGGATGTCAGCCATTTGGTAATAAAAGTTGGAAGTCCAAGAGATGCACATTTCGTCATTAAAATGTGATGGTCGACTCGGTCAAACGCTTTGCTGAAATCGACGATAAGTATTCGTACTATGGTTCCAGGGGTCTCGACCGCGTATTTCCACTTGTGAACAAGCTCGACCAGTGCGTGTACGGTTGATGTTCCTTTGATTGATCCATATTGCTGAGGATCAATCTGGTCCATGGTAATGTCCATTATCCATGTGCACATGAATTTCTCCAAGCACTTCGATAAAACTGGCGTGAGAGATATCGGGCGCAGGTCTTTCTCAATTCGCGCTGGTGGTCGAATTTTAGGCACTGGTCGGACGTCAGCGCATTTCCACAGGGCAGGCACGGTTCCTTCCCGTAGGCTGCTGTTGAATATCGCACAGACGGGAGGAGCGAGGATGACGGCGTAGTCATGTAAGATCCAGTTGGGTATCTCGTCAGGGCCGGTTGCTTTGTGTGTTTTAATTCGTGATAGTGATATGACTACTTCATCGACGTTGATGATGTAGGCATCTGGGACCGTCGTGTCGGCTCCCGGAGGTAAGAACTCATCAACGGGTAAAAGTGGTGGGAAATCTTTGGTAACAGACTCAAAGAAATCACTTATTTCGTTTGCTAGAATACTGAAGTTTCCTGAACAGTGTGTGTTAGCAAGACCTTGTAGATTGTCACAGTTGACCTTTACCCCTACAAGTTCTTTCACGCTATTCCACCATCGTTTCGGATGTTCGTTCTCAAGTGATTTGATTTTTCTTTGGTAATACTTTCGTTGCAAAGACTTTCTGGCACGATTAACTTTATTTCTGTAATGTGTATACTCTTTCTTCCCACCGAGCGCTAAGTTTCTGCTGCAGACAGTAAAGCCCAAGTATTTCTTACTAAGCAAATACGCCAGACCATTTAGGTCTTATCTCATTGTCTTTCTGAATGGACACGGTTTATTTACAGATGTTGGGCAATTAAAGGGCAGCTGCCTGTTCATTCCCTTGATGGGGAAAGAAACTTCCCCACTTGAATAAATCCATTGTTTATCCAAGGCTAGTAGACCACCCAAAGGTTTCCCTAATTAAATATGTCACTTATAGTGCTCTTACATGTCATTTGAGTATAATATCTTTTGATTGATTGCTGAAAAGTATTTAGTAATAACGCATCTGTTTTAAGTAACTATATTTAATAACGTTGATGTAAACGGGTTTGTACTTTTTTGCATTTTTCAGTCATAATAAAACACTTGCATTTACATTTGAATTATTTCAGACACTTGCATTTGCAATCGAATCATCTCAAACACTTGCATTTGCATTTGTAATTAAACCATCTCAAACATTTGCATATGCATTTGAATCATTCCAGACACTTGCATTTGCATATTGATGCATTTGCATTTGAGTCATTTCGAACATTTGCAATTGCATTTAAATATGCTGGCTCGCATTTGAACCCAAATCTGACCGGGACCCATCTTTATATTAATGCACTGATTTTGTGGGCAGTCTGGCAGAATGTCCTCCCAGGCACCGACATCCACTCGCCCCTGTCTATGTTCCTTCGCCTCCTTACACCAGATATGTGACTTTGTCGAATACCACCATATGTGTTAATGGAGCACCGATGTGCTGTGAAATGCTGAAGAACATCAAATCGTAGGATATGTTTTGCAGAAATTTTATGAAACTTTGTAATGGCAGCCTATTGAAAAATCAAATGTGGTTTCACCCCTTTTGCTATTTGGACGGGTGTAAGCTAGTGTATGCTAATACACTAACTTTGGGCGCATCCAGTCAGTATCTCCTTCCTCGCACCGACGTCCCCTCGCCTCTGCCTATGTCCAGCTAGCATAAAGAATACTACAAATACAAACACTAATAAAACGTGTAGCAAGCGAAAACAAAACACATTTTATAATTTGATAATTGATTAGAATTTTAATGAAATAACCAATACCGCCAGAGAACGATATCATTCATTTTAATGGAAACATTATCATTTCATTAATGACCTATGCTTGGCCTAAGCGTAGCCTGTAGCTTTACGTTAGCATCGGCTGCATGATGTGGCGCCATCACTTGTCACTCTCACAAGAGCCTGGAATCAAATTAACGTACCACTTTTCATTGTTACGAATTTGTTTGATTAACTGGAATTTGGTTAACCAATCAAAGGGACTCTCATATATTTTACTCTGATACTTGATTTCTGTATCCAAAACATACATATACGCATGTAACATTAAATACACTCCCCAACAGATCGATTTGAACGGCGACACCATCTGCCGGTAACGCTTAAACCACGTATCTGCCATCAGACTCTTTTCTCGGCGAGTCCACGAAGTCGGGCGAAAGTCAACTATGGGAGATTAGCTTTGTGGGTGCACTCTGAAAAATTATTTACGAAGACACACATGTCAAAAATGCAGTGCTAACAACTACTTGAAATATCTCACATTAGCATAACGTACATATTGCTTTCAACTGCTAAGACATAGCGCAACATAGCGAATTAATGAGTATAATACTCCACATCATGTACAACACCTGCTATTTTGATTAATGTTTCACACACGTACTACACTCACTTCTAATGGTCCACAACATGTACAGGCATATTTGTTATTGATTAATTAAACAGCGGGCTCACGTACACGCACGTACATAGAGCGTAATGAAATGCGAGGCGAATATAATTCACGTGCAGTTCCGCAAAGATATTTTGCCATTTTATGACATCGGCTCAACTTTTGTGTTCCTCTGAACTAGGTTTCTGTATCCATGCTGAAGATTTCTCTTCATGAACCGGAAGTGCTTTCTCAAGGTGTTGAAATCCAGACTAAAGAGCACCACGGCGGGAATAACAAGCATCACAATCCCGATGACTCCCATCGCGATGTTAGGCGGGGCTTTGTCCGCCTTCTTGAAGCCGATGGCCGCCATGATCTTCTCAGCCTCCGTCTTAGGTTCCTCGTCCTTGGGAACAAAGATGCTGACTTCTTCTCCAGAGTCTGAATTGACAAACAAGAGTGTCTTCTCATAAACAAGAGAACGTATATAGGCAGTCATTGGTGTTGCCAACCATGTTTTCGCGAAGGATCAATAGTTAAGATATACACCTAGTTTGTGGTAAACGAGCAGATGTAAATACCATTTAACAGTTAACACGATGATTGCACGAGTAAATTTTTTACATATCTCATAGTCAGTTTACCCTTTTCTTCTCGTGACGTTTCCATTGCTATCTTCTTCAGACGACTACCGCTAGATGGCGACACGGTAGTCTTTCTACGCTGACGTTACTCTATTGTGTGCCCCCCCCCCGCGGCCGCGCCCTGGGTGGCCCTTCAGGAGATCATCGTAGATGTGCGAGAGTCGGTGTCGGCCCTCATGTCGATTCTTATCCATATAGCTTGTTTGATGCCTCTTTTTCTCGAGTCCGACACTCTGTTTACAAACATGGCCCCCTCCCTGTCTACTATGTGATTCTGTTGAGTCATGTGATCTGTGATCGCTGATTTATGCATCTCTTTGTCCGATGCTTCGGGTGTAGGGTCTGCTAGCCCATACTTTCTCAGCGCCTTCTTCGTGTTCTTTGATGCAGGTTCCTAGGGTACGTTTCGTTTCTCCGATGTATGTGGCATTACATTTCTTGCACGTTATGGAATACACCCCTTCGAGCATCTTTTGTGGTTCAACTTTGTCCTTTGGTCTTACTAGTGACCTCTTAATGGTGTTGTGAGGCTTCACTGCTGCGTTCACATTGTATTTCTTCATGATCCGTGATGTGGTTTCGGATAATCCTTGGACATATGGAAGTACCACCATGCCTTTGTTCTTGTCTTTTCCCACTGGTTTTTTCCTGATGTTATCTTCCTTCTTTATTTTCATAATTGTCTGCACTGTTGATATGGTCCCTTGTGGATACCCACATCTCGGTAGAGCTGCCTTGTTGTGTTCCGTTTATTTTCGTCATCTGCCACAAGTGTTTCGAATCTGTCCATTAAAGTACGGATCATTCCCATCTTCCGGTGTAATGGGTGATGTAAAGAAAAGTTTAAGTATCGGTCTGCTTGGGTATTCTTTCGGAAGATTAGTAGTTTCATCTCTCCCGATTCCTTCCTTTCTAGTAAAGTGTCTCTAAATGGTATTGTTCCTTCTGCTTCTTCTTCATGTGTGAATTAGATGATGTTTGTCTCGTCCACTCTGTTTAGACGGTCGGTCAGTTGCTGTCATCCATGTGTTTATCACTTCTAGTATGTCATCTACATAACGTTTCCACATTCTAGGTCGGCAGCTGATCGGGACTGTGGCAATAGCTTGTTGCTCCAGATGTTCCATGACGAGGTTGGCGACGATGGGGGACACTGGGCTACCCAAGAGGTTGGCGACGTTGGATTTGGGAGGCTTCGCTGATTTCAAAGTTGGCGACGTTGGATTTGGGAGGCTTCGCTGATTTCAAAGTCCCTTTCGTAACTGCTCGTAAGTTTTCTGCTTCTGTTTGTGGCAGCGTGGAGCAAGACTGTTTGTGGCAGCGTGGAGCAAGACTGTTTGTGGCTACTATATATTGCTCTATTGGGATTTTTTCGGTATTATATCATAATTTAGTCCTTTCGCGAGAACCTTCGTTTCTGCGTTCTTCAGTTAATATTGCGAGATATTGACTACCCACTTATTAAGTTGTTTGTTCTGACAGTGGTGGTGATCAGTGGTATTCTCTGTGTATTTTGTTTGCTGTTTCCAACGTTCCAGCTTTTGGTGATGTCGCCATTTTGTGTTCTTGTACACCATCTCGTGTGTTCGCGCCAGTGTGACACAATGTGACACAGTGTGACACAATGCTGTCTTTGATGTTGCTAGGCAACTGCATCAACAATTCGTCTTTAGTATTGTCTTTCTATTCTCTGTAACTATCCAATTTTGTGTTAATTATTCTCTCCCTTATCAGGTCCTTTTTTGCCTTTCTATGATGCAATTGGCTCGTTTCGTGTTGATAGGGCATTTGACTACCGTGTCGCCATCGAGCGGTAGTCGTCTGTCACGAGAAAAAAGGTAAACTGACTGTGAAATAAATAAAACAATATTACTCATTTGAACCATCCAGTCTGATGAACATCTTCACTCATATACGATGATTGCATATATTTGCATACAATGATCAGTGGCATATGAGCGATCTAAAAATTGTGTTTGGTAAAAACATCCAGAGAAAGTGTCCGAGGTTGTAGTAAGTGTTAGGCCGCCAGAACATGTGTTGCTTATTGACGTCCTTGTGGGTGATCTGGGTGAACATGTGTAATCATTTTGAGTTGTCACCACATTATTTTCCAGTGTTTCAATAATTTCAAATTTGTATTGACTTTAACCTGGTCCCCGGCACCTCGGCTCCTATTTCTAAGACAATCAAACTGTTGGTTTAAGATGCAATGTTGTATTTCTATGGTTGGTTTTTACTAATCTCGCACGGTCTGTGTCTAACTCTGCCTACCTTCACAGACAGGGTCGACGCCAATCCATTGGCCCCCTGGTCCACATTCCTTAGACAGCTGTCCCGACACGAAGTTGTACCGGGGTAGACAGCGATAGATGATTCTTCTCTGCCGTAGAGACTTCTTGTCTTCGCTCCAAGTCGTGTTGACGACATATGGAGGCCGCGGGCACTCCACTTCTGCATCACGAATGCGTAAGAATGGTGTCACTTCCGTTGTGAAACGGAGACAATTAAGGGTTGTTCCCAACCGTGGATCGGAATAACCGTAATAACACTACTCAGGTTATTGCTAACACGACTGATACATACTTGTATCGTTGTGGAACTAAAACAGCGCTAATTTATGCAGTGCTGCTCTGTTATATGATCTGATCTAATATTTTGGAAATAGCAAAACAATACAAAATGGGCAATAGTGTGTTGTGTTTTATATACATTGTGTAAGACACACGTAGTGCATGTGGGGCAAGACGGCCCCCATTGATATTGGGCAAGACAGTCCCCTGTATTATCCCATACGCACATGGTCATAATGTATAACATGTATTACACATGATCAATTAAGTTTAATACATTTAATGTGTTATGAACGTTGTATAATTTACGTTCTGCTAGCCTGTAGGCAGTCATTATGATCGGATGTTACAAAAGCCAATATGATATTATGTATGGATTGCAAGAAGTATCATATTATATTTTAACAGCAATTTCAATAAAAAAAATTAAAATAGCCTAATAAATTGCTATAATACCATTTCCAGGTATACATTTTATGTTTAGGTTTAGGCAGTATTTCATAAGCGAAAGCCACGTGGGAGGGAGCTATTTACCGTCTTGCCCCATACAGAGGGCCGTCTTGCCCCATACAGGGGGCCGTCTTGCCCCATACAGAGGGCCGTCTTGCCCCATACAGAGGGCCGTCTTGCCCCATACAGGGGCCGTCTTGCCCTAGAGATGGGGCAAGATGTTATTTTTTGGTACTCTTGCTATTTTTAAAATGCAACTCATCTAAGTTGTCAGTTTGCTGAAAATAATTTTCCAGTGGATAACGCACATATATGTTTACAATATTAAAGACAAGTTAACGTAGCTTAATGGTGTTTAATCTGAAAGTTTTCCTTAGGGGGGCCGCCCTGCCCTAGATTACCTTACCTTAGTTACTACATGTCTATTCCTAATATTTCCGTAATTACAACTAAGCTAAAACTACTAATAATAATCATTAATGCGAGTTTTCCAATATAACTGCAGCGTAATAAACGGAAGGAATTACAAACTACCATAATTACAGTAATGCTGTTATTGAAATTGCCCAAAGCGCACGATTATTGGCCCATTGGTATCTTAGTTGTCGTTACGATTACATTAACTCTGTTTCAATTGCAATACGGCTTGTACATAAACCAACACAATTCTTTTTGACGTATACAGTGATACCGGAAATCGAACATGAACACAATACATTGAAATAAAAGTAACTGATAACATTACCTGGAGAAAGTGTGATGCAACAAGCAAAGACTTTCTTCTAATCCTGGTGAAAATTTGATTAGGTAAGTCTTAATGGTTGTGATTAGAAGAAAATAAGCAATTCTCATGTAAACAGGACAACTCCAAAACTCCAAAAATCTCCAGACTCACTCTCGCATGTAGGAGTTGTCCCACTCCACTTTCTGTTGGCCTGGCACCTGAGTTCCTCGTCTCCAGAGGTAATGGAGTATCCCTGGTGACACGTGTACAGCACACGTGACTTGTACGTCAGCGACTTGACGTTGTAAGTCGCCATGTTTGGTAATTCCGGTGTCGGGCAGGTAATTTCTGTAACGCAAGAATGACGACATGACATCGTAATGACGTATGTCATAATAATTGTAAATTGTAACCCAATGATCGTATATGAGCAATGGACCTCAGGTGAGAGTGCGTTCGAGGGCGTGTCGAGAGTTTAAATTTGTGTGCACGAAGATTTTGCACGCATGCGTCACCGTGTATAATCTTTCCATGTGATTTTATGTTATCACAGTAGACTCTCGCTATAAGTAACATATCGGGACTTGCTCAAACTGTTCCATGTATCCGATGTTCGTTTTATTCATGGGAACATAAAACAGTACAGACCAGAACAGGTATTTCAAAGTTATTCCTTTTAATGTTCCTTAATTGGAGTCCTTGTAGCGAGAGGTTACTGTGTTTACAGCAAATGCTTTCTTGCTGTATCTGTGTCGACGACAATTGCATTATTCTTCTGATATATTCTGTTGTAGCATCTCAGTGGGGAAAGTGAGGCCACCAAATCATTGTGGCCACACTTAAGTTAATATGATATGCACATGCTGGAAACGAGAGCGATGTGTTGTGTTGGTTTTACCTGTGCAGACAATCTCGTCGCCCTCCCAGACACCACGCTTGCTGCAGACGAGTGCGACATGTGGACGCTCAGTATAGTAGCCAGAGTCACAAGTGTAGGTGGCGCGGTCCAGATACCTCGTCCCTGGCTCTTCGTTCCTGGCGTGGGCCACACTCGGAGGCTGACCACAGTTCACCTCTGTAACACGACATATACGTCAAGACACTGCAGTAAGCTCACTTTCCAAACAGAGTCTTCGTCTGCGGTATAATTGCGTACGTGTTGGGACATTACAGAAGATCGACTTGAATCTCTGGCTTTTGAAGAACAGGCGTTGAAGAAAGCAAAATATAATATGTCCTTAAAATATTAATTTCACATGTGTGTGTGTGTGTGTGTGTGTGTGTGTGTGTGTGTGTGTGTGTGTGTGCGTGCGTGCGTGCGTGCGTGCGTGCGTGCGTGCGTGCGTGCGTGCGTGCGTGCGTGCGTGCGTGCGTGCGTGCGTGCGTGCGTGCGTGTATAAGTGTGTATGTGCTATTGTTAGTATACTTTGTTTATACGTTTTTGGCTAGTTGTTCTCCTATAAATCTGTTAACATGACTTATGAATATTTAACAATATCTTCACACAAAAAATCAAGTTCCAAATGAAACGTAGACAAGTTTCAGTTGTATTATCGTGAATCCGATTGTCTGTCCAAACTTCAAGTGTAAGAGACGGAGAAGGCGCCGTGTGGTGTTACTCACTGGTGCACGTTGGTTGCTCACAGCTCCAGTTTCCCGTGACGAGACAGTCACACATGTTGGTACCTGTCGACATGTTGTAGCCGGCCACACAGGAGTAAGTGACCCGAGCCCCGACCACGACACCCGCGACGAACGGCACAACCTTGGAATCACTGCCGACGTGGATACTGGGACAGGTGATTTCTGAAAGTAACATTTACAGAAATTCATAGACTGGGAGTATGATTTTACTGCAGGAAAACTCATAAGTAACTAGAGAATGGAATCTTTAAGGCCGTTTCTTCAAGTAAATTATAACTAATCGATTAATTATATTTGCAAAGTATATTAGAAGCTTAATTGCAATTCTGAAAACAAGTTGTAATTTATCTAGCAAATAAATGCCTAAGTGCCTAAACGTAGGTCGCACTATCAGATTGTTGGACCTGCAGAAAGGGTTACGTACCCTCAAACACTGGCTGCTTCCCATCCCAGTGTTCGTCCTCGCCACAGGTCCGCACCAAGTCGCCGCTGACGTAGCGATAGCGATCCTCAGGTTGGTACGTTACTTTGGATCCGACCGTCAGACTGCCGACAGAACGCACGCCGCCCACTATGTTTGTGGGTGCCTTGCATGTGGTTTCTGCAATTCGTATACGTTTTATATTGTTGATATGATTTCTTAAGGCAATTACGTGCACGAACGCGCGCTCGCACGCACACTCAAGCTAATACTTTTCAACTACATACGGAAACACAAACTAGCTTTGTTGGGGCAAATCAGAAGACAGGAAGGACTACAAGGGGAAACATTGGAGGGAAGGAGGTGGGGTGAACGAGGAAGGGAAAGGCCAAGAGCCACACGACAGACAATATCAAGGCGTGGATGGGAAATAGGAAGATTTGATAAGAACGGCATTAGACAGACATTAGTGGCGATCAATGACAGCTGACATTCCGATGAGGGGATGACACCACACGATGATGACGACAAATATAACTTCAGTTATTGAACACAGTTAGTGCATGCATGCATTGTGACGTACGTGCACACACGAGAGGTGTCCCGGACCACACGCCCTCTGCCAGACACGTCATCACTAGGCTGCCGCTCTCTCTGTGGTGGCCAGGCAGACAATCCAAAGTGACAGCGTCCTCGTAGAGGGCGCCTGTCTGGTCTGTCACCCGACTTCCCACGCCTGTAACTTCGCCGCACTTGACGCCTGTAGAGAGGAATAACATTTCCGTTACGAGAAACCCAAAATTACTCAGCGCACGTTTATCCAAAACGCCCATCACACCAGTGACGCCACTCACCATATCACCACTGCCACAACTTATATTTCATGTGCTGATTCTGCACATGTTCATTTCATTTGGTAATTTCCTGATTTGTTTTAAGACATCGCTCTATTACAAATTGCATAAAATGGTGGATAATGTTTGCATCGAAAATGTGTCTAGAAATACAATAATATTCGGTTTTGTTTGAAACTATGTTCCGTCGGCCTGAACTCCGCCGTGTGAGCCAAAATAAAAAGGGTCGTGTGCTTGTAATTATATCCAAAAATAGAACATTGTTTAACTACCAGGAATTTGTTATTTTATTACAGATTCGTGACGCCCGGTGTCAAGTTAAAGAATTAGAAGGACGGAAATTCTCCTGCTGGAGACGAAATAATGAAAGGATTGCACGCACGCAGTGTGCTGCGGCAAGGAGGCTGCATGACGGGGTATCCTCACATTAGGGACATTTTCTGAAAAAAATTAAGGTCTGCAGGATACCAGCGCATGCATTATGTAGCCAAACATGGGAACGCTTTAAGACAAAGAAATTAGTTGTGGCTAAAACATGACATGGAAGAAATAGTTTATTTGATAAATAACGTAAAGCAAGGGATCTGACCAAACTGGCAAGAAAGGATATCTCCTTCACACAGCAGGAAACCTGCCATCTCTGACTGGACCCAGACATACGCTTATTGTGAAGGCGTTACATCATCTAGTCTCCATCACTCACGTGTACAGTTGAGAGACACCCGTGTCCATTCTCCATCGACCAAGCATTCGGACTCGACCTCATTGCTCTCGTAGCCGACGTCACAACGGTAGTGGGCAACACATCCACGACTGACGCAGCTGTCTGTCACCCTGGCGTATTTCACCGGTGGTGGTGTCCCACACGTCACTTCTGGAAACACCAAATAAACACTGTAGTCAGCGATACTCACAAGGCGCGTGCCAATTTCAATCAACAATATATGTTGTAAGTGAGCAAGGAAGCCATTGGCTGCTCGAGAGCCGACAAGTGAGCAAGGAAGCCATTGGCTGCTCGAGAACCGACAAGTGTTTCACCCGTCCTTTTTGTTTTTGAACATATTCGTACATTAACACACAATGGCGATTTAACGGGGCATTGGGTCACGCCTTTGGTTTAAATGTTTGATTTTTCGTATTTGTTGCGCCCCTACACGGGAGCATGGTAAACTAGTGGGTGATTAGGCTTATCTCCCCTTTTGGCCTCCCCTTTACAATTCATTCATCGCCTCTGTCAAAAAGGGTGTTTTTTCATTCTCATCTTCAGTGGTCCTTCCTTAAATGTCCCTCCTCAATTCGATTTTTTTGCCCGTTTCATTTCACATCCATTTGACGAAAATTCAAACCTACCTACAATACGACATGCTATAGCTCGATTGAGCAACTTTTCTAAGTAGTTTTTGTGAAATTATTAGACAAACAATTACATTATTTAATGCTTGAGCCACCATTTATTGACGTGAAATTTGAAACTCTGAAAACTCACGAATTTCGCCCTTGGTAATATTTCATAGTTTTGTCATGTGATCGGCAACATGGAAGTCGCGCCCATGAACTGCCTTGACTCCATAAAGTGCTTACCATTTTGGATGTCCACTTTGTTAGCCTTACTAGATCTAAAGACAAAAGTAAACTATTTCGATGATGTGAACAAAAATAAGGAGGTTTCTCAGTTCTGGACTCATTTCTTCCAATCATTCGCTCTCTTTCGTCGCATGTCAGGTAGAGTTGAGGAGAAATTGGCGCATTATTTAGTGATAATGATAACGAACATATACAGTCACTAACACTGCATGACCGAGACGAACCGTACAAACGGCCTTTAAATCATACGTCTGTTTTTCACTGCATGCATGCAAGTAGTTTTCTTGCAGTGGTCACAACCTCAGTGGTTTGGATCAAAAATAGCTTTTTGGTGATAGATTTCCTCTTACGAGTAAAGACGATTTATTTCTTGAGAGGGAAATAATAAAAAATTCGCTTCGACTGTTAGTAATTTTAATGTCTGGCAGTTAGATAATTTGCTTGAATTACTTAACCCGTGTCATCATAGCCGATTATGGTTGACGGTGCTATTTACCGAAACTCTCTTCGGTGCGGGAATATTCCTTTGTTTTCTCTAATAAGAAATAAATCATTGAAATCACAATTATGTCCAACGATGAACAATTATTATAGCATCAGTTATAATCTTCAATGAAGTCGATGAATTATTTAGTCTTCGGGAAACAACTCCTGCTATTCTGCAAATACGCTGGCTGACCTTCGCATATCAATGACGGCTTCGTCCATTTGCCATCCAATTGACAACGGCTGAATCCCTCGCCCGCCTTCCGCTCGTAACCATGGTTACATGTGTAAGTAACTTTCCCACCAACCACGTCGCCATTCCACATTGAGTAGGAGGCATTGGTGACGTTCAGCGGGGAGCCGCAGTGTACCTCTGGGGAAACCACATAACTCGAGTGAATGTTCGAACGGATTGGTTGAATTGTCAGATTGTCAGAAAAATAGGGATATGGTTTAAACAGTTTATTCAAATACGTATACAAGTATGTATGATACAATATTGTGCGTGTGCGTGTTTGTGTGCGTGCGTGCGTGCGTGCGTGCGTGCGTGTGTGTGTGTGTGTGTGTGTGTGTGTGTGTGTGTGTGTGTGTGTGTGTGTGTGTGTGTGTGTGTGTGTGTGTGTGTGTGTGTGTGTGTGTGTGTGTATTTGAGTGTGCGTGTGCGTGATACAATATTGTGTGTGTGTGTGCGTGTGCGTGTGCGTGTGCGTGTGCGTGTGCGTGTATTGTGTGTGTGTCTATCTGCGAGTGTGTATGTGTGTGTGTGTGTGTGTGTGTGTGTGTGTGTGTGTGTGTGTGTGTGTGTGTGTGTGTGTGTGTGTGTGTGTGTGTGTGTGTGTGTGTGTGTGTGTGTGTGTGTGTGTGTGTGTGTGTGTGTGTGTGTGTGTGTGTGTGCGTGTACGTGCATGTTGTACGTGGATGAGTGTGTACAGACGTATGTATATCGTCTCACCTGTACATTCCGGGTCGTCGTTGTGCCAACGCCTGTCATCACCGCACACTTTGGTCAGATTGCCTGCCTCCAGTTTGAAGCCTGGCAGACACGAATATGTGGCGGTGTCGTTCACTCGTACCCCGTTAGTAGTCAACGACGTGTTGGCGATGTCCGGAGGAGGAGGATTACATAGCACTTCTGCAATACGGAAGTATGTCGATATAGATGAGTACAATAGTTACCTATTGGTTAGGTTAGCAACATAAAAAAGCGTAAATTCAAGTCGAGAATAGTGCATTTGAGCAAGAAGCCTGACGTACACGCGATACATTTAATGCAATAAAAAGATTTCTCATGAAGTACTGGAAATAGCTTAGCTCAGTGTGCCACCAATGTGCATATACTATGAATTATAGCTATTTGAACAACCTATGGCGTTAAATGTTATATTTAATAATTTTATTATTTACTACAAAAGATAAATACGTGATTCTTATTTAATATCGAACTAGATCGAAACTATTTTGACCACGCACGCACACACATCCACACACGTTTGTGTATCCAATTTGACATACCGAGACACAATGGCGGTGTTCCGCTCCAACGTCTGTCGGCCTGGCATTGTCGCGTCCATTGGCCGCCAGGCGCTGGCTCAAACCCAGGCAGACATGTGTACGTGATGTTTGTCATGTAATCCAGCTCGTTCGTGCTGATGTTGGCGTGAGCAATGGGCGCCAGAGGACCACAGGACACGACTACGACACGAAGGACGAACACATGATTGCACAAATGGTAACATCATAAGTATTGAATTATGCGAAAGAATGCTTTGCGAGTGGTACGTTTTATATGCAAGCACGCACGCACAAACGCTTGCACACACGCATTCTATAACCTAGGCGAAAGATTACTATCATATATTACTTTGTCTCATATTGTTTTAGCATATTCGATTTTGAATTCTGGCATATTTTTGTCAATAGAACTTGGCGGTATCCGACTTACTTCTGCAGACAGGCGGTTTTCCTGACCAAATCGTGCTGCTCTGACACGTTCTCGACAAGTCTCCCCCGAGGAGTTCGTGACCTTCATAACACCGATACACGATCGTTGTGTTGTATATATTCGCATCTGGGTCCCCCGCAACGACCTCTGTGTAAGTCGGTGACGCCAACATTGGACATTCAATGGCTGCAATTGAATACGTATACGTTGGAACGACACAAATAGATCAAAAAACAAAACACACTAACATAAAGAAATATTATATTTTGCATGAACACTTTCTGCGTGCTTGTGAATTGGGAAATCACAACAGTTGTATGTAAATGTATTGCAATCATAATAATACTTAGAATAATGTTGTTGTTTTAAAAGCGATTATTTGAGATGATGAGATTATTTGAACTAATCAATATAGTAAGTTAATTAATGTAATAAGTTAAACAAGTTAATAAAATACAAATTAAGAAAAGTCCTCAATCAAACCCTTCGGGTTTATACACTATTTTCGCCGTCGTAAAGTGCAACGCAACTGGTTGACGTCACATGACATCACGTGATTGTGTTACCTGTGCAAAGAGGTTCCTCTCCTGCCCATTGTCCGTCCAATTTACACAATCGTTCAAAATGATCACCGGTCGGTTCGAAGCCAGCAGCACACCGATACTGCAGTGTGGTGCCCGGAGTGTAAGGTGCCGGTCCGTTTAGCAGGACAGAGCCGGCCGGGTGATTAACCGTTGGACATAGAAGTTCTGTGGACACGCACTTGGAATCTGCATAGCAAAATATTTACACGTACGTCCCATAGGCATACACATAGAGATTATAGAGTAATACAGACCATTCCAAAACATATGAACTATTAGGTATATATAAACGAATATGTGAAAACTCGCACCGACACATGGCCGAGAGACCTTACTAGTGCATGATTTTGGCAAGAATAAAAATGTTCGTATCTTTTAACAAGATGTAGCAAAATTTGACAAGATTGCCATCCAAGACAAACCAATCTGATGGCAAGTGGCCAAGGAAGCCATTGACTTATCGAGAGTCCAACAATGTTTCATCTATGTGTAACCCACTCATTCATAATTGATAATGTTTCAATGGGTGCTTGGAGCTTAAGGTCATCGCCTGACAAGTGGACTGGGATACTGCAACAAGCAAAACAAGTAAAAACGTTAATTGCAAGCTGAAACGTCTTGACCACTTGTCCTTGCTTGTCGGATGATCTCAGATCTCTGATCTTGAAGACGCAAGGAAGACTGCTATCATCGACAGAGAGCTCAGTAGACTCAACGTGGACATCGCACCTCTTCTGGAGATGCGTCTCGCAACAAACGGATCACTGCGAGAGAAAGATTACAACTTCTTATGACAAGGAAAACAACCCGATGAACCCTGCTTGCAGGGAGTGGGGTTTGCCGTCAAGAACTCCCTGCTGAACTCAATCGAACCACCAACAAATGGCTCAGAACGCATCCTGGGGTATGTCTACCGCTTCAGGTTCAGTGAATTTGCTTAGCACATTTGCGCCAACACTCTCCCCCCCCCCGGAAGTCAAAGACCTTTTCCATGAAAAACTCCACCCCGTCATCAACAGCGTCCCCTACTCTGAACACCTGGTCTTCAATTCCAGGGTCGGTTACGACCATGATTCATGACCTACCTGCCTGGGACACTACGGCACTGGGAAAATGAATGAAAACAGACGACGTCTGCTCGAGCTGTGCTCTTACCACAACCGCTGAGTTACCAAAACATTCTACCATAACAAACCCCGTTATGGAAACACCCCAGATCACATCGCTGGCACCACCTGGACCTCATCAATACCAGACGAACTTCCCTCAACAGTGAGCTCATCATACGTAGCTTTCACGGTGCGGAATGTAACACTGATTATGCACTGGTAGGCAGCAAGGTGAAACTCCAGCCACAGAAGATACACCATTCCAAACGTCCTTGTATCAACGCTGCCTACGCCTCTGTTCCATCGCTGACTGAAAGATTCCTCAGTTCCCTTGAACAAACTCTGGAGGAGGCGTTAAAACTAAATGGTCACACATCAGAGACAGTATTTACAATGCCGCCATGATAACTTTCGGCAAGCAAAGGACAGCTAAAAATGCGCCAATGACTATTGGCAAAATCTTTGCAGCTGTATTCAACTTTCATCTGACAATGGCAACATCCGAGGGATGTATGAAGGCACAAAGAAAGCTTTTGGACCTACAACCAAGAAAACTGCTCCGCTGAAGAGCAAAATAGGAGAAACCATCACAGATCCAGACAAGCAGATGGACCGGTGAGTAAAACACTTTCTAGACCTCTACTCTAAGGGAAACGTTGTCACCGATACCGCCATCAACGCTGCTGAACCTTTGCCTGCCATGCGTGAGCTTGACGAACTCCCTTCAGAGAAAGAGCTCGGTGACGCCATAGACTGCCAGGCTAACGGGAAAGCCACAGGAAATGATGGCATTTCCCCAGAAATCATCAATTGTCCCAAGACAGTGCTGCTAAACAAACTCCATGAACTTCTCTGCAAGTGGTGGGAGGAGGGCACAGTGCCTCAATACATGCGGGACCCCACCATCATAACCCTGTACACGAACAAATGTGAAAGCAGCGATTATAACAGCTACCGCGGTATCTCTCTGTTTAGCATTGTAGGCCAAACCTTTGCGCGAGTCATCCTGGACAGACTTCAAAAGCCGGCAGAGCGAGTGTACACCGAGGCTTAGTGCGGCTTCCGAAAAGCCAAATCAACCATCAACATATTTATCTCCTTGCGCCTGCTACAGGAGAAATACCGCGAACAGCAAGAACCCTCTGCATTGACTTCATCGATCTAACCAATGCTTTTCACCTTGTCAGTAAGAGTGACATGTTCCAACTATTGGAAAAGATCGGCTATCCACAAAAGCTGTTGAGCATGATCACAGTCTTTCAAAGCAACATGAAAAGCACAGTGACTGAGCAGTCTCAAACGCTTTCCCCATCAAGAGAGGTGCTGTGTCCTCGCGCCCACCCTGTTTAGAATCTTCTCCCTCGTACTGTCTCAAACCTCTTCAGAACCTCTGAAGACGGCATCTACATCCACACCTTATCAGACGACAAGCTCTTCAATCTAACCCGCTTGAAAGCT
>OY759264.1:54503266-54530766 GCA_963662155.1 Lamellibrachia columna
ACACGAATATGTGGCGGTGTCGTTCACTCGTACCCCGTTAGTAGTCAACGACGTGTTGGCGATGTCCTCAGGATGTTGACATAGCACTCCTGCAAGACGAAAATATGTCGACATATACCGATGAGCATAATATTTACCTATTGGTTATGTTAACAATATAAAAAGCTTCAATTCAAGTCGAGAACACTGCGTTTGGTTAGCAAGAAGCCTGACGTACACGCGATACATTTAATGCATTAAAAAGATGTTTCATGAAGTACTGGAAATAGCTTAACTGAATGTGCCACAAATGTGCATTAACTAAGAGTTATAGATATTGGAAAACGTAATGACGTTAAATATTGTATATAATAATTTGATTATTTTCTACAAAAGATAAGTACGTGATTCTTATTTAAATCAAACTAGACCTATATTATAAAACCCTGTACACGAAAAAGGGTGACCGCAGCGACTATAACAACTACAGCGGTATATCTCTGCTCAGCATTTTAGGCAAAGCCTTTGTACGAGTCATTCTGAACAGATTTCAAAAGCTGTCAGAGCGAGTGATCCCTGAGACTCAGTGTGGCTTCCGTAGAGCCAAATCAACCATCAACATATTTATCTCCTTGCGCCTGCTACAGGAGAAATGCCGCGAACAGCAAGTAACCCTCTGCATTGACTTCATCGATCTAACCAATGCCTTTCACCTTGTCAGTAAGAGTGACCTGTTCCAACTATTGAAAAAGATCTGCTGTCAACAAAAGCTGTTGAGCATGATCACAGTCTTTCACAGCAACATGAAAAGCACAGTGACTGAGTAGTCTCAAAAGCTTTCCCCATCAAGAGAGGTGCTGTGTCCTCGCGCCCACACTGTTTAGAATCTTCTCCCTCGTACTGTCTCACACCTTCAGAACCTCAGAAGACGGCATCTACATCCACACCTTATCAGACGACAAGCTCTTCAATCTAGCCCGCTTGAAAGCAAGGAGCAAGATCCGTAAAGTTCTCATTCGTGAACTGCTCTTTGCCGATGATGCTGCACTAACGTCCCATTCCGCAAAGTGTCTTCACAGACTGAGAGACAGGTTTACTGATGCCTGTAAAGAATTTGGCCTGACCATCAGCATCAAGGAAGCGAGCATCATGGGTCAGGATGTCCGCAACGCCCGATCCATCAACATCAACGAACACACCCTAGAAGTTGTACAAGACGTCACCTACTTTGGCTCAACCATCACCAGCAACCTGTCCACCGATGTCGAGATCAACAAATGCATAGGTCAAGCTTCTTCCGCCAAGAGGGTGTGGGAAAACGGCGCACTGAAACTGAGCACTAGGTTTCAAGCGTACAAGGCCTGTGTCCTCTGCATCCTGATGTACAGCAAAGAGACATGGACGACATAAGTGCCAGGTAGGAACGTCGCCTCAATACATTTCACCTACGTTGCTTCTGGCGACACAAAATAAACACTGTAGTCGGCCATACTCACAAGGCCAATTACAAGCAATAATATTTGAATGACAAGTGAGCAAGGAAGCCATTGGCAATTCTATTAATTGCACGTCTCATTTCAAATTCATTTCACGAAAATTCAACTACTACATTATTTAATGCATGAGCAATAATTTATTGAAGTGAAAATTGAAACCCTCACGAATTTCGCCCTAGGTGAAATTTCATAACTTTGTCATGTGATCGGCAACATAATGGAAGTCACGCCCACGATCGGCCTTGTCCCCATAAAGTGTTTAACATTTTGGATATCCACTTTTTTACCCTTAATAGATCTAACGACACACACACACACACACACACGCACACGCACACGCACACACGCACACACGCACACACGCACACACGCACACACGCACACACGCACACACGCACACACGCACACACGCACACACGCACACACGCACACACGCACACACGCACACACGCACACACGCACACACGCACACACGCACACACGCACACACGCACACACGCACACACGCACACACGCACACACGCACACACGCACACACGCACACACGCACACACGCACACACGCACACACGCACACACGCACACACGCACACACGCACACACGCACACACGCACACACGCACACACGCACACACGCACACACGCACACACGCACACACGCACACACGCACACACACACACACACAAACACTCTAGGTGGCATACATCAGGCAGATAAAACTTTCCCAAATAATGTTCTCGACGAAACAACATTGCACTTTGTTTTTATTGCAAAGACAAAGGCTTGATTCATAAATGCAATGAAAAATACGACGGAATGACCAATGGCGGCGATCATATTTGTTAGCTTGACGGACATGGTTGCTAGGAAAACAATAACGAAAAATGGGAATATGATTTAAAAAGTTTATGCAAATATTCAAATTCAATATTGTGTGTGTGTGTGTGTGTGTGTGTGTGTGTGTGTGTGTGTGTGTGTGTGTGTGTGTGTGTGTGTGTGTGTGTGTGTGTAAGTGTGTAAGTGTGTGTGTGTGTGTGTGTGTGTGTGTGTGTGTGCGTTCGTGCGTGCGTGCGTGCGTGCGTGCGTGCGTGCGTGCGTGCGTATGTGTGTGTATGATTGTGTGTTTATTTGAGTGTATGTGTGTGCGTGTGTGTACTTGCATTGTGTGCGTGCGTACATGGATGAGTGTGTACAGACGTATGTGTATCGTCTCACCTGTACATTTCGGGTCTTTGTTCTGCCAAAGCCCGTCATCACCGCACACTTTGGTCAGATTGCCTGCCTCCAGTTTGAAGCCTGGCAGACACGAATATGTGGCGGTGTCGTTCACTCGTACTCCGTTAGTAGTCAACGACGTGTTGGCGATGTCCTCAGGATGTTGACATAGCACTTCTGCAAGACGTAAATATGTCGACATATACCGATGAGCATAATATTTACCTATTGGTTATGTTAACAATATAAAAAGCTTCAATTCAAGTCGAGAACACTGCGTTTGGTTAGCAAGAAGCCTGACGTACACGCGATACATTTAATGCATTAAAAAGATGTTTCATGAAGTACTGGAAATAGCTTAACTGAATGTGCCACAAATGTGCATTAACTAAGAGTTATAGATATTGGAACACGTAATGACGTTAAATATTGTATATAATAATTTGATTATTTTCTACAAAAGATAAGTACGTGATTCTTATTTAAATCAAACTAGACCTATATTATAAAACCCTGTTCACGAAAAAGGGTGACCGCAGCGACTATAACAACTACAGCGGTATATCTCTGCTCAGCATTTTAGGCAAAGCCTTTGTACGAGTCATTCTGAAAAGATTTCAAAAGCTGTCAGAGCGAGTGATCCCTGAGACTCAGTGTGGCTTCCGTAGAGCCAAATCAACCATCAACATATTTATCTCCTTGCGCCTGCTACAGGAGAATTGCCGCGAACAGCAAGTAACCCTCTGCATTGACTTCATCGATCTAACCAATGCCTTTCACCTTGTCAGTAAGAGTGACCTGTTCCAACTATTGAAAAAGATCTGCTGTCAACAAAAGCTGTTGAGCATGATCACAGTCTTTCACAGCAACATGAAAAGCACAGTGACTGAGTAGTCTCAAAAGCTTTCCCCATCAAGAGAGGTGCTGTGTCCTCGCGCCCACACTGTTTAGAATCTTCTCCCTCGTACTGTCTCACACCTTCAGAACCTCAGAAGACGGCATCTACATCCACACCTTATCAGACGACAAGCTCTTCAATCTAGCCCGCTTGAAAGCAAAGAGCAAGATCCGTAAAGTTCTCATTCGTGAACTGCTCTTTGCCGATGATGCTGCACTAACGTCCCATTCCGCAAAGTGTCTTCACAGACTGAGAGACAGGTTTACTGTTGCCTGTAAAGAATTTGGCCTGACCATCAGCATCAAGGAAGCGAGCATCAAGGGTCAGGATGTCCGCAACGCCCGATCCATCAACATCAACGAACACACCCTAGAAGTTGTACAAGACGTCACCTACTTGGGCTCAACCATCACCAGCAACCTGTCCACCGATGTCGAGATCAACAAATGCATAGGTCAAGCTTCTTCCGCCAAGAGGGTGTGGGAAAACGGCGCACTGAAACTGAGCACTAGGGTTCAAGCGTACAAGGCCTGTGTCCTCTGCATCCTGATGTACAGCAAAGAGACATGGACGACATAAGTGCCAGGTAGGAACGTCGCCTCAATACATTTCACCTACGTTGCTTCTGGCGACACAAAATAAACACCGTAGTCGGCGATACTCACAAGGCCAATTTCAAGCAATAATATTTGACTGACAAGTGAGCAAGGAAGCCATTGGCAATTCTATTAATTGCACGTCTCATTTCAAATTCATTTCACGAAAATTCAACTACTACATTATTTAATGCATGAGCAATAATTTATTGAAGTGAAAATTGAAACCCTCACGAATTTCACCCTAGGTGAAATTTCATAACTTTGTCATGTGATCGGCAACATAATGGAAGTCACGCCCACGATCGGCCTTGTCCCCATAAAGTGTTTAACATTTTGGATATCCACTTTTTTAGCCTTACTAGATCTAACGACACACACACACACACACACACACACACACACACACACACACACACACACACACACACACACACACACACACACACACACACACACACACACACACACACACACACACACACACACACACACACACACACACACACACACACACACACACACAATCACAGACACACACACACACACACACACACACACACACACACACACACACACACACACACACACACACACACACACACACACACATACACACACACAACCACACACACACACACACACACACACACACACACACACACACACACACACACACACACACACAAACACTCTAGGTGGCATACATCAGACAGATAAAACTTTCCCAAATACTGTTCTCGACGAAACAACTTTGCACTTTGTTTTTATTGCAAAGACAAAGGCTTGATTCATAAATGCAATGAAAAATACGACGGAATGACCAACGGCGGCGATCATATTTGTTAGCTTGACGGACATGGTTGCTAGGAAAACAATAACGAAAAATAGGAATATGATTTAAACAGTTTATGCAAATATTCAAATTTAATATGATGTGTGTATGTGTGTGTGTGTGTGTGTGTGTGTGTGTGTGTGTGTGTGTGTGTGTGTGTGTGTGTGTGTGTGTGTGTGTGTGTGTGTGTGTGTGTGTGTGTGTGTGTGTGTGTGTGTGTGTGTGTGTGTGTGTGTGTGTGTGTGTGTGTGTGTGTGTGTGTGTGTGTGTGTGTGTGTGTACATATGTGTGTGCATATGTGTGTGTATGTTTGTGTGTATGTGTGTGCGTGTTTGTGTACATGCATTGTGCGCGTTCGTACATGGATGAGTGTGTACAGACGTATGTGTATCGTCTCACCTGTACATTTCGGGTCTTCGTTCTGCCAAAGCCCGTCATCACCGCACACTTTGGTCAGATTGCCTGCCTCCAGTTTGAAGCCTGGCAGACACGAATATGTGGCGGTGTCGTTCACTCTTACCCCGTTAATAGTCAAAGACGTGTTGGCGATGTCCTCAGGATGTTGACATAACACTTCTGCAAGACGTAAATATGTCGACATATACCGATCAGCACAATATTTACCTATTGGTTATGTTAGCAATATAAAAAGCTTCAATTCAAGTCGAGAACACTGCGTTTGGTTAGCAAGAAGCCTGACGTACACGGGATACATATAATGCAGTAAAAAGATTTTTCATGAAGTACTGGAAATAGCTTAACTGAATGTGCCACAAATGTGCATTAACTAAGAGTTATAGATATTGGAACACGTAATGACGTTAAATGTTGTATTTAATAATTTGATTATTTACTACAAAAGAAAAGTACGTGATTCTTATTTAAATCAAACTAGACCTATACTATAAAACCCTATACACGAACAAGGGTGACCGCAGCGACTTTAACAACTACAGCGGTATATCTCTGCTCAGCATTTTAGGCAAGGCCTTTGTGCGAGTCATCCTGGACAGATTTCAAAAGCTGGCAGAGCGAGTGAACCCCGAGACTCAGTGTGGCTTCCGTAGAGCCAAATCAACCATCAACATATTTATCTCCTTGCGCCTCCTACAGGAGAAATGCGGCGAACAGCAAGTACCCCTCTGCATTGACTTCATCGATCTAACCAATGCCTTTCACCTTGTCAGTAAGAGTGACCTGTTCCAACTATTGGAAAAGATCGGCTGTCCACAAAAGCTGTTGAGCATGATCACAGTCTTTCACAGCAACATGAAAAGCACAGTGACGGAGCAGTCGCAAACACTTTCCCCATCAAGAGAGGTGCTATATTTATTAGCTTGACGGACATGGTTGCTAGGAAAACAATCACGAAAAATAGGAATATGATTTAAAAAGTTGATGCAAATATTCAAATTCAATATGGTGTGTTTGTGTGTGTGTGTGTGTGTGTGTGTGTGTGTGTGTGTGTTTGTGTGTGTGTGTGTGTGTGTGTGTGTGTGTGTGTGTGTGTGTGTGTGTGTGTGTGTGTGTGTGTGTGTGTGTGTGTGTTTTGTGTGAGTTTTTTGGTGTGTGTGTGTGTGTGTGTGTGTGTTTGTATATTTAAGTCTATGTGTGTGTGTGTGTGTGTGTGTGTGTGTGTGTGTGTGTGTGTGTGTGTGTGTGTGTGTGTGTTTGTGTGTGTGTGTGTGTGTTTGTGTGTGTGTGTGTGTGTGTGTGTGTGTGTGTTGCGTGCGTGTGTGTGTGTGTGTGTGTGTGTGTGTGTTTGTGTGTGTGTGTGTGTGTGTGTGTGTGTGTGTGTGTGTGTGTGTGTGTGTGTGTGTGTGTGTGTGTGTGTGTGTGTGTGTGTGTGTGTGTGTGTGTGTGTGTGTGTGTACATATGTATGTGCATATGTGTGTGTATGTTTGTGTGTGTATTTGAGTGTATGTGTGTGCGTGTGTGTGTACATGCATTGTGTACATGCATTGCGTACATGGATGAGTGTGTTCAGACGTATGTGTATCGTCTCACCTGTACATTTCGGGTCTTCGTTCTGCCAAAGCCCGTCATTACCGCACACTTTGGTCAGATTGCCTGCTTCCAGTTTGAAGCCTGGCAGACACGAATATGTGGCGGTGTCATTCACTCTTACCCCGTTAGTAGTCAACGACGTGTTGGCGATGTCTTCAGGATGTTGACATAGCACTTCTGCAATATGGAAATATATCCACGTATGCCGATGAGCACAATATTTACCTATTGGTTATGTTAACAATATAAAAAGCCTCAATTCAAGTCGAGAACACTGCGTTTGGTTAGCAAGTAGCCTGACGTACACGGGATACATTTAATGCAGTAAAAAGATTTTTCATGAAGTACTGGAAATAGCTTAACTGAATGTGCCACAAATGTGCATTAACTAAGAGTTATAGATATTGGAACACGTAATGACGTTAAATGTTGTATATAATAATTTGATTATTTTCTACAAAAGATAAGTACGTGATTCTTATTTAAATCGAACTAGACCTATACTATAAAACCCTGTACACGAACAAGGGTGACCGCAGCGACTGTAACAACTACAGCGGTATATCTCTGCTCAGTATTTTAGGCAAAGCATTTGTGCGAGTCATCCTGGACAGATTTCAAAAGCTGGCAGAGCGAGTGAACCCCGAGACTCAGTGTGGCTTCCGTAGAGCCAAATCAACCATCAACATATTTATCTCCTTGCGCCTGCTACAGGAGAAATACCGCGAACAGCAAGAACTCTCTGCATTGACTTCATTGATCTAACCAATGCCTTTCACCTTGTCAGTAAGAGTGACTTGTTCCAACTATTGGAAAAGATCGGCTGTCCACAAAAGCTGTTGAGCATGATCACAGTCTTTCATAGCAACATGAAAAGCACAGTGACTGAGCAGTCTCAATCGCTTTCCCCATCAAGAGAGGTGCTGTGTCCTCGCGCCCACCCTGTTTGGAATCTTCTCCCTTGTACTGTCTCACACCTTCCGAACCTCTGAAGACGGCATATACATCCACACCTGATCAGACGACAAGCTCTTCAATCTAGCCCGCTTGAAAGCAAGGAGCAAGATCCGTAAAGTTCTCATTCGTGAACTGCTCTTTGCCGATGATGCTGCACTTACATCCCACTCCGCAAAGTGTCTTCAGAGACTGAGAGATAGGTTTGCTGATGCCTGTAAAGAATTTGCCCTGACCATCAGCATCAAGGAGACGAGCATCATGGGTCAGGATTTCCGCAACGCTCGATCCATCAACATCAAAGAACACACCTTAGAAGTTATACAATACTTCACCTACGTGGCCTCAACCATCACCAGCAACTTGTCCACCGATGTCGAGATAAACAAATGCATAGGTAAAGCTTCTTCCACCAAGAGGGTTTGGGAAAACGGCGCAATGAAACTGAGCACTAGGGTTCAAATGTACAAAGCCTGTGTCCTCTGCATCCTGACGTACAGCAGAGAGACATGGACGACATAAATGCCATGCAGGAACGTCGCCTCAATACATTTCACCTACGTTGCTTCTGGCGACACAAAATAAACTATGTAGTCCTCGATACTCACAAGGCCAATTTAAAGCAATAATATTTGGATGGCAAGTGAGCAAGGAAGCCATTGGCTGCTCGAGAGCCGACAACTGTTTCACCAGTCCTTCTTTTTATTGTTAAGCGTATTCGTACATTAACACACAATGGCGACTTAATGAGGCATTGGGCCACGCCTTTTGGCTTAAATCTTTGATTTTTCGTATTTGTTGCGCCACTACACGGAAGCAAGTTAAACTAATGGGTGACGAGGCTTGTCCCCCCTTTTGGCCTCCCCATTTCCAACTTATTCATCGCCTTTGTTGGAAAGGGTGTTTCCTCATTTGTCATCTTCAGTGTTCCTTCCTTAAAGGCGCTTCCTCAATTCTATTATTTGCACGTCTCAATTTAAATTCATTTCACGAAAATTCAACTACTACATTATTTAATGCATGAGCAATAATTTATTGAAGTGAAATTTGAAACCCTCACGAATTTCGCCCTAGGTGAAATTTCATAGCTTTGTCATGTGATCGGAAACATGATGGAAGTCACGCCCACGATCGGCCTTGTCCCCATAAAGTGTTTAACATTTTGGATATCCACTTTTTTAGCCTTACTAAATCTAACGACACACACACTCACACACACACACACATACACACACACACACACACACACACACACACACACACACACACACACACACACACACACACAAACACACACACACACACTCACACACACACACAAACACTCTAGGTGGCATACATCAGGCAGATAAAACTTTCCCAAATACTGTTCTCGACGAAACAACTTTGCACTTTATTTTTATTGCAAAGACAAAGACTTGATTCATAAATGCAATGAAAAATACGACGGAATGACCAACGGCGATCATATTTGTTAGCTTGACGGATATGGTTGCTAGGAAAACAATAACGAAAAATAGGAATATGATTTAAACAGTTTATGCAAATATTCAAATTCAATATGGTGTGTGTGTGTGTGTGTGTGTGTGTGTGTGTGTGTGTGTGTGTTTTTTTTTTTTTTGCGTATGTGTGTGTATGTTTGTTTGTGTATTTGAGTGTATGTGTGTGCGTATGTGTGCACATGCATGTTGTGCGTGCGTACATGGATGAGTGTATACAGACGTATGTATATCGTCTCACCTGTACATTTCGGGTCTTCGTTCTGCCAAAGCCCGTCATCACCGCACACTTTGGTCAGATTGCCTGCCTCCAGTTTAAAGCCTGGCAGACACGAATATGTGGCGGTGTCGTTCACTCTTACCCCGTTAGTAGTAAACGACGTGTTGGCGATGTCCTCAGGATGTTGACATAGCACTTCTGCAACAATTAAATATGTCGACATATACCGATGAGCATAATATTTACCTATTGGTTATGTTAGCAATATAAAAAGCTTCAATTCAAGTCGAGAAAACTGCGTTTGGTTAGCAAGAAGCCTGACGTACACGCGATACATTTAATGCAGTAAAAAGATTTTTCATGAAGTACTGGAAATAGCTTAACTGAATGTGCCACAAATGTGCATTAACTAAGAGTTATACATATTGGAACAGGTAATGACGTTAAATATTGTATGTAATAATTTGATTATTTACTACAAAAGAAAAGTATTTGATTCTTATTTAAATCGAACTAGACCTATACTATCAAACCCTGTACACGAACAAGAGTGACCGCAGGGACTGTAACAACTACAGCGGTATATATCTGCTCAGTATTTTAGGCAAAGCCTTTGTACGAGTCATCCTGGACAGATTTCAAAAGCTGGCAGAGCGGGTGAACCCCGAGACTCAGTGTGGATTCCGTAGAGCCAAATCAACCATCAACATATGTATCTCCTTGCGCCTGCTACAGGAGAAATGCCGTGAACAGCAAGCACCCCTCTGCATTGACTTCATCGATCTAACCAATGCCTTTCACCTTGTCAGTAAGAGTGTCCTGTTCCAACTATTGGAAAAGATCGGCTGTCCACAAAAGCTGTTGAGCATGATCACAGCCTTTCATAGCAACATGAAAAGCACAGTGACTGAGCAGTCTCAAACGCTTTCCCCATCAAGAGAGGTGCTGTGTCCTCGCGCCCACCCTGTTTGGAATCTTCTTCCTCGTACTGTCTCACACCTTCAGAACCTCTGAAGACGGCATCTACATCCAAACCTGATCAGACGACAAGCTCTTCAATCTAGCCCGCTTGAAAACTAGGAGCAAGATCCGTAAAGTTCTCATTCATGAACTGCTCTTTGCCGATGATGCTGCACTTACGTCCCACTCCGTAAAGTGTCTTCACAGACTGAGAGACAGGTTTGCTGATGCCTGTAAAGAATTTGGCCTGACCATCAGCATCAAGGAGACGAGCATCATGGGTCAGGATGTCCGCAACGCTCGATCCATCAACATCAACGAACACACCTTAGAAGTTGTTCAAGACGTCACCTACTTGGGTTCAACCATCACCAGCAACCTGTCCACCGATGTCGAGATCAACAAATGCATAGGTCAAGCTTCTTCCGCCAAGAGGGTGTGGGAAAACGGCGCACTGAAACTGAGCACTAGGGTTCAAGCGTACAAGGCCTGTGTCCTCTGCATCCTGATGTACAGCAAAGAGACATGGACGACATAAGTGCCAGGTAGGAACGTCGCCTCAATACATTTCACCTACGTTGCTTCTGGCGACACAAAATAAACACCGTAGTCGGCGATACTCACAAGGCCAATTTCAAGCAATAATATTTGACTGACAAGTGAGCAAGGAAGCCATTGGCAATTCTATTAATTGCACGTCTCATTTCAAATTCATTTCACGAAAATTCAACTACTACATTATTTAATGCATGAGCAATAATTTATTGAAGTGAAAATTGAAACCCTCACGAATTTCACCCTAGGTGAAATTTCATAACTTTGTCATGTGATCGGCAACATAATGGAAGTCACGCCCACGATCGGCCTTGTCCCCATAAAGTGTTTAACATTTTGGATATCCACTTTTTTAGCCTTACTAGATCTAACGACACACACACACACACACACACACACACACACACACACACACACACACACACACACACACACACACACACACACACACACACACACACACACACACACACACACACACACACACACACACACACACAATCACAGACACACACACACACACACACACACACACACACACACACACACACACACACACACACACACACACACACACACATACACACACACAACCACACACACACACACACACACACACACACACACACACACACACACACACACACACACACACACAAACACTCTAGGTGGCATACATCAGACAGATAAAACTTTCCCAAATACTGTTCTCGACGAAACAACTTTGCACTTTGTTTTTATTGCAAAGACAAAGGCTTGATTCATAAATGCAATGAAAAATACGACGGAATGACCAACGGCGGCGATCATATTTGTTAGCTTGACGGACATGGTTGCTAGGAAAACAATAACGAAAAATAGGAATATGATTTAAACAGTTTATGCAAATATTCAAATTTAATATGATGTGTGTATGTGTGTGTGTGTGTGTGTGTGTGTGTGTGTGTGTGTGTGTGTGTGTGTGTGTGTGTGTGTGTGTGTGTGTGTGTGTGTGTGTGTGTGTGTGTGTGTGTGTGTGTGTGTGTGTGTGTGTGTGTGTGTGTGTGTGTGTGTGTGTGTGTGTGTGTGTGTGTGTGTGTGTGTGTGTGTGTGTGTGTGTGTGTGTGTGTGTGTGTGTGTGTGTGTGTGTGTACATATGTGTGTGCATATGTGTGTGTATGTTTGTGTGTATGTGTGTGCGTGTTTGTGTACATGCATTGTGCGCGTTCGTACATGGATGAGTGTGTACAGACGTATGTGTATCGTCTCACCTGTACATTTCGGGTCTTCGTTCTGCCAAAGCCCGTCATCACCGCACACTTTGGTCAGATTGCCTGCCTCCAGTTTGAAGCCTGGCAGACACGAATATGTGGCGGTGTCGTTCACTCTTACCCCGTTAATAGTCAAAGACGTGTTGGCGATGTCCTCAGGATGTTGACATAACACTTCTGCAAGACGTAAATATGTCGACATATACCGATCAGCACAATATTTACCTATTGGTTATGTTAGCAATATAAAAAGCTTCAATTCAAGTCGAGAACACTGCGTTTGGTTAGCAAGAAGCCTGACGTACACGGGATACATATAATGCAGTAAAAAGATTTTTCATGAAGTACTGGAAATAGCTTAACTGAATGTGCCACAAATGTGCATTAACTAAGAGTTATAGATATTGGAACACGTAATGACGTTAAATGTTGTATTTAATAATTTGATTATTTACTACAAAAGAAAAGTACGTGATTCTTATTTAAATCAAACTAGACCTATACTATAAAACCCTATACACGAACAAGGGTGACCGCAGCGACTTTAACAACTACAGCGGTATATCTCTGCTCAGCATTTTAGGCAAGGCCTTTGTGCGAGTCATCCTGGACAGATTTCAAAAGCTGGCAGAGCGAGTGAACCCCGAGACTCAGTGTGGCTTCCGTAGAGCCAAATCAACCATCAACATATTTATCTCCTTGCGCCTCCTACAGGAGAAATGCGGCGAACAGCAAGTACCCCTCTGCATTGACTTCATCGATCTAACCAATGCCTTTCACCTTGTCAGTAAGAGTGACCTGTTCCAACTATTGGAAAAGATCGGCTGTCCACAAAAGCTGTTGAGCATGATCACAGTCTTTCACAGCAACATGAAAAGCACAGTGACGGAGCAGTCGCAAACACTTTCCCCATCAAGAGAGGTGCTATATTTGTTAGCTTGACGGACATGGTTGCTAGGAAAACAATCACGAAAAATAGGAATATGATTTAAAAAGTTGATGCAAATATTCAAATTCAATATGGTGTGTTTGTGTGTGTGTGTGTGTGTGTGTGTGTGTGTGTGTGTGTGTGTGTGTTTGTGTGTGTGTGTGTGTGTGTGTGTGTGTGTGTGTGTGTGTGTGTGTGTGTGTGTGTGTGTGTGTGTGTGTGTGTGTGTGTGTGTGTGTGTGTGTGTGTGTGTGTTTTGTGTGAGTTTTTTGGTGTGTGTGTGTGTGTGTGTGTGTGTTTGTATATTTAAGTCTATGTGTGTGTGTGTGTGTGTGTGTGTGTGTGTGTGTGTGTGTGTGTTTGTGTGTGTGTGTGTGTGTTTGTGTGTGTGTGTGTGTGTGTGTGTGTGTGTGTGTGTGTGTGTGTGTGTGTGTGTGTGTGTGCGTGCGTGCGTGTGTGTGTGTGTGTGTGTGTGTGTGTGTGTGTTTGTGTGTGTGTGTGTGTGTGTGTGTGTGTGTGTGTGTGTGTGTGTGTGTGTGTGTGTGTGTGTGTGTGTGTGTGTGTGTACATATGTATGTGCATATGTGTGTGTATGTTTGTGTGTGTATTTGAGTGTATGTGTGTGCGTGTGTGTGTACATGCATTGTGTACATGCATTGCGTACATGGATGAGTGTGTTCAGACGTATGTGTATCGTCTCACCTGTACATTTCGGGTCTTCGTTCTGCCAAAGCCCGTCATTACCGCACACTTTGGTCAGATTGCCTGCTTCCAGTTTGAAGCCTGGCAGACACGAATATGTGGCGGTGTCATTCACTCTTACCCCGTTAGTAGTCAACGACGTGTTGGCGATGTCTTCAGGATGTTGACATAGCACTTCTGCAATATGGAAATATATCCACGTATGCCGATGAGCACAATATTTACCTATTGGTTATGTTAACAATATAAAAAGCCTCAATTCAAGTCGAGAACACTGCGTTTGGTTAGCAAGTAGCCTGACGTACACGGGATACATTTAATGCAGTAAAAAGATTTTTCATGAAGTACTGGAAATAGCTTAACTGAATGTGCCACAAATGTGCATTAACTAAGAGTTATAGATATTGGAACACGTAATGACGTTAAATGTTGTATATAATAATTTGATTATTTTCTACAAAAGATAAGTACGTGATTCTTATTTAAATCGAACTAGACCTATACTATAAAACCCTGTACACGAACAAGGGTGACCGCAGCGACTGTAACAACTACAGCGGTATATCTCTGCTCAGTATTTTAGGCAAAGCATTTGTGCGAGTCATCCTGGACAGATTTCAAAAGCTGGCAGAGCGAGTGAACCCCGAGACTCAGTGTGGCTTCCGTAGAGCCAAATCAACCATCAACATATTTATCTCCTTGCGCCTGCTACAGGAGAAATACCGCGAACAGCAAGAACTCTCTGCATTGACTTCATTGATCTAACCAATGCCTTTCACCTTGTCAGTAAGAGTGACTTGTTCCAACTATTGGAAAAGATCGGCTGTCCACAAAAGCTGTTGAGCATGATCACAGTCTTTCATAGCAACATGAAAAGCACAGTGACTGAGCAGTCTCAATCGCTTTCCCCATCAAGAGAGGTGCTGTGTCCTCGCGCCCACCCTGTTTGGAATCTTCTCCCTTGTACTGTCTCACACCTTCCGAACCTCTGAAGACGGCATATACATCCACACCTGATCAGACGACAAGCTCTTCAATCTAGCCCGCTTGAAAGCAAGGAGCAAGATCCGTAAAGTTCTCATTCGTGAACTGCTCTTTGCCGATGATGCTGCACTTACATCCCACTCCGCAAAGTGTCTTCAGAGACTGAGAGATAGGTTTGCTGATGCCTGTAAAGAATTTGCCCTGACCATCAGCATCAAGGAGACGAGCATCATGGGTCAGGATTTCCGCAACGCTCGATCCATCAACATCAAAGAACACACCTTAGAAGTTATACAATACTTCACCTACGTGGCCTCAACCATCACCAGCAACTTGTCCACCGATGTCGAGATAAACAAATGCATAGGTAAAGCTTCTTCCACCAAGAGGGTTTGGGAAAACGGCGCAATGAAACTGAGCACTAGGGTTCAAATGTACAAAGCCTGTGTCCTCTGCATCCTGACGTACAGCAGAGAGACATGGACGACATAAATGCCTTGCAGGAACGTCGCCTCAATACATTTCACCTACGTTGCTTCTGGCGACACAAAATAAACTATGTAGTCCTCGATACTCACAAGGCCAATTTAAAGCAATAATATTTGGATGGCAAGTGAGCAAGGAAGCCATTGGCTGCTCGAGAGCCGACAACTGTTTCACCAGTCCTTCTTTTTATTGTTAAGCGTATTCGTACATTAACACACAATGGCGACTTAATGAGGCATTGGGCCACGCCTTTTGGCTTAAATCTTTGATTTTTCGTATTTGTTGCGCCACTACACGGAAGCAAGTTAAACTAATGGGTGACGAGGCTTGTCCCCCCTTTTGGCCTCCCCATTTCCAACTTATTCATCGCCTTTGTTGGAAAGGGTGTTTCCTCATTTGTCATCTTCAGTGTTCCTTCCTTAAAGGCGCTTCCTCAATTCTATTATTTGCACGTCTCAATTTAAATTCATTTCACGAAAATTCAACTACTACATTATTTAATGCATGAGCAATAATTTATTGAAGTGAAATTTGAAACCCTCACGAATTTCGCCCTAGGTGAAATTTCATAGCTTTGTCATGTGATCGGAAACATGATGGAAGTCACGCCCACGATCGGCCTTGTCCCCATAAAGTGTTTAACATTTTGGATATCCACTTTTTTAGCCTTACTAAATCTAACGACACACACACTCACACACACACACACATACACACACACACACACACACACACACACACACACACACACACACACACACACACACAAACACACACACACACACTCACACACACACACAAACACTCTAGGTGGCATACATCAGGCAGATAAAACTTTCCCAAATACTGTTCTCGACGAAACAACTTTGCACTTTATTTTTATTGCAAAGACAAAGACTTGATTCATAAATGCAATGAAAAATACGACGGAATGACCAACGGCGATCATATTTGTTAGCTTGACGGACATGGTTGCTAGGAAAACAATAACGAAAAATAGGAATATGATTTAAACAGTTTATGCAAATATTCAAATTCAATATGGTGTGTGTGTGTGTGTGTGTGTGTGTGTGTGTGTGTGTGTGTGTGTTTTTTTTTTTTTTTTTGCGTATGTGTGTGTATGTTTGTTTGTGTATTTGAGTGTATGTGTGTGCGTATGTGTGCACATGCATGTTGTGCGTGCGTACATGGATGAGTGTATACAGACGTATGTATATCGTCTCACCTGTACATTTCGGGTCTTCGTTCTGCCAAAGCCCGTCATCACCGCACACTTTGGTCAGATTGCCTGCCTCCAGTTTAAAGCCTGGCAGACACGAATATGTGGCGGTGTCGTTCACTCTTACCCCGTTAGTAGTAAACGACGTGTTGGCGATGTCCTCAGGATGTTGACATAGCACTTCTGCAACAATTAAATATGTCGACATATACCGATGAGCATAATATTTACCTATTGGTTATGTTAGCAATATAAAAAGCTTCAATTCAAGTCGAGAAAACTGCGTTTGGTTAGCAAGAAGCCTGACGTACACGCGATACATTTAATGCAGTAAAAAGATTTTTCATGAAGTACTGGAAATAGCTTAACTGAATGTGCCACAAATGTGCATTAACTAAGAGTTATACATATTGGAACAGGTAATGACGTTAAATATTGTATGTAATAATTTGATTATTTACTACAAAAGAAAAGTATTTGATTCTTATTTAAATCGAACTAGACCTATACTATCAAACCCTGTACACGAACAAGAGTGACCGCAGGGACTGTAACAACTACAGCGGTATATATCTGCTCAGTATTTTAGGCAAAGCCTTTGTACGAGTCATCCTGGACAGATTTCAAAAGCTGGCAGAGCGGGTGAACCCCGAGACTCAGTGTGGATTCCGTAGAGCCAAATCAACCATCAACATATGTATCTCCTTGCGCCTGCTACAGGAGAAATGCCGTGAACAGCAAGCACCCCTCTGCATTGACTTCATCGATCTAACCAATGCCTTTCACCTTGTCAGTAAGAGTGTCCTGTTCCAACTATTGGAAAAGATCGGCTGTCCACAAAAGCTGTTGAGCATGATCACAGCCTTTCATAGCAACATGAAAAGCACAGTGACTGAGCAGTCTCAAACGCTTTCCCCATCAAGAGAGGTGCTGTGTCCTCGCGCCCACCCTGTTTGGAATCTTCTTCCTCGTACTGTCTCACACCTTCAGAACCTCTGAAGACGGCATCTACATCCAAACCTGATCAGACGACAAGCTCTTCAATCTAGCCCGCTTGAAAACTAGGAGCAAGATCCGTAAAGTTCTCATTCATGAACTGCTCTTTGCCGATGATGCTGCACTTACGTCCCACTCCGTAAAGTGTCTTCACAGACTGAGAGACAGGTTTGCTGATGCCTGTAAAGAATTTGGCCTGACCATCAGCATCAAGGAGACGAGCATCATGGGTCAGGATGTCCGCAACGCTCGATCCATCAACATCAACGAACACACCTTAGAAGTTGTTCAAGACGTCACCTACTTGGGTTCAACCATCACCAGCAACCTGTCCACCGATGTCGAGATCAACAAATGCATAGGTCAAGCTTCTTCCGCCAAGAGGGTGTGGGAAAACGGCGCACTGAAACTGAGCACTAGGGTTCAAGCGTACAAGGCCTGTGTCCTCTGCATCCTGATGTACAGCAAAGAGACATGGACGACATAAGTGCCAGGTAGGAACGTCGCCTCAATACATTTCACCTACGTTGCTTCTGGCGACACAAAATAAACACCGTAGTCGGCGATACTCACAAGGCCAATTTCAAGCAATAATATTTGACTGACAAGTGAGCAAGGAAGCCATTGGCAATTCTATTAATTGCACGTCTCATTTCAAATTCATTTCACGAAAATTCAACTACTACATTATTTAATGCATGAGCAATAATTTATTGAAGTGAAAATTGAAACCCTCACGAATTTCACCCTAGGTGAAATTTCATAACTTTGTCATGTGATCGGCAACATAATGGAAGTCACGCCCACGATCGGCCTTGTCCCCATAAAGTGTTTAACATTTTGGATATCCACTTTTTTAGCCTTACTAGATCTAACGACACACACACACACACACACACACACACACACACACACACACACACACACACACACACACACACACACACACACACACACACACACACACACACACACACACAATCACAGACACACACACACACACACACACACACACACACACACACACACACACACACACACACACACACACACAAACACACACACACACACACACACACACACACACACATACACACACACAACCACACACACACACACACACACACACACACACACACACACACAAACACTCTAGGTGGCATACATCAGACAGATAAAACTTTCCCAAATACTGTTCTCGACGAAACAACTTTGCACTTTGTTTTTATTGCAAAGACAAAGGCTTGATTCATAAATGCAATGAAAAATACGACGGAATGACCAACGGCGGCGATCATATTTGTTAGCTTGACGGACATGGTTGCTAGGAAAACAATAACGAAAAATAGGAATATGATTTAAACAGTTTATGCAAATATTCAAATTTAATATGATGTGTGTATGTGTGTGTGTGTGTGTGTGTGTGTGTGTGTGTGTGTGTGTGTGTGTGTGTGTGTGTGTGTGTGTGTGTGTGTGTGTGTGTGTGTGTGTGTGTGTGTGTGTGTGTGTGTGTGTGTGTGTGTGTGTGTGTGTGTGTGTGTGTGTGTGTGTGTGTGTGTGTGTGTGTGTGTGTGTGTGTGTGTGTGTGTGTGTGTGTGTGTGTGTGTGTGTGTGTGTGTGTGTGTGTGTGTGTGTGTGTGTGTGTGTACATATGTGTGTGCATATGTGTGTGTATGTTTGTGTGTATGTGTGTGCGTGTTTGTGTACATGCATTGTGCGCGTTCGTACATGGACGAGTGTGTACAGACGTATGTGTATCGTCTCACCTGTACATTTCGGGTCTTCGTTCTGCCAAAGCCCGTCATCACCGCACACTTTGGTCAGATTGCCTGCCTCCAGTTTGAAGCCTGGCAGACACGAATATGTGGCGGTGTCGTTCACTCTTACCCCGTTAATAGTCAAAGACGTGTTGGCGATGTCCTCAGGATGTTGACATAACACTTCTGCAAGACGTAAATATGTCGACATATACCGATCAGCACAATATTTACCTATTGGTTATGTTAGCAATATAAAAAGCTTCAATTCAAGTCGAGAACACTGCGTTTGGTTAGCAAGAAGCCTGACGTACACGGGATACATATAATGCAGTAAAAAGATTTTTCATGAAGTACTGGAAATAGCTTAACTGAATGTGCCACAAATGTGCATTAACTAAGAGTTATAGATATTGGAACACGTAATGACGTTAAATGTTGTATTTAATAATTTGATTATTTACTACAAAAGAAAAGTACGTGATTCTTATTTAAATCAAACTAGACCTATACTATAAAACCCTATACACGAACAAGGGTGACCGCAGCGACTTTAACAACTACAGCGGTATATCTCTGCTCAGCATTTTAGGCAAGGCCTTTGTGCGAGTCATCCTGGACAGATTTCAAAAGCTGGCAGAGCGAGTGAACCCCGAGACTCAGTGTGGCTTCCGTAGAGCCAAATCAACCATCAACATATTTATCTCCTTGCGCCTCCTACAGGAGAAATGCGGCGAACAGCAAGTACCCCTCTGCATTGACTTCATCGATCTAACCAATGCCTTTCACCTTGTCAGTAAGAGTGACCTGTTCCAACTATTGGAAAAGATCGGCTGTCCACAAAAGCTGTTGAGCATGATCACAGTCTTTCACAGCAACATGAAAAGCACAGTGACGGAGCAGTCGCAAACACTTTCCCCATCAAGAGAGGTGCTATATTTGTTAGCTTGACGGACATGGTTGCTAGGAAAACAATCACGAAAAATAGGAATATGATTTAAAAAGTTGATGCAAATATTCAAATTCAATATGGTGTGTTTGTGTGTGTGTGTGTGTGTGTGTGTGTGTGTGTGTGTGTGTGTGTGTGTTGTGTGTGTGTGTGTGTGTGTGTGTGTGTGTGTGTGTGTGTGTGTGTGTGTGTGTGTGTGTGTGTGTGTTTTGTGTGAGTTTTTTGGTGTGTGTGTGTGTGTGTGTGTTTGTATATTTAAGTCTATGTGTGTGTGTGTGTGTGTGTGTGTGTGTGTGTGTGTGTGTGTGTGTTTGTGTGTGTGTGTGTGTGTTTGTGTGTGTGTGTGTGTGTGTGTGTGTGTGTGTGTGTGTGTGTGTGCGTGCGTGTGTGTGTGTGTGTGTGTGTGTGTGTGTGTGTGTGTGTGTGTGTGTGTGTGTGTGTGTGTGTGTGTGTGTGTGTGTGTGTGTGTGTGTGTGTGTGTGTGTGTGTGTGTGTGTGTGTGTGTGTGTGTGTGTGTGTGTGTGTGTACATATGTATGTGCATATGTGTGTGTATGTTTGTGTGTGTATTTGAGTGTATGTGTGTGCGTGTGTGTGTACATGCATTGTGTACATGCATTGCGTACATGGATGAGTGTGTTCAGACGTATGTGTATCGTCTCACCTGTACATTTCGGGTCTTCGTTCTGCCAAAGCCCGTCATTACCGCACACTTTGGTCAGATTGCCTGCTTCCAGTTTGAAGCCTGGCAGACACGAATATGTGGCGGTGTCATTCACTCTTACCCCGTTAGTAGTCAACGACGTGTTGGCGATGTCTTCAGGATGTTGACATAGCACTTCTGCAATATGGAAATATATCCACGTATGCCGATGAGCACAATATTTACCTATTGGTTATGTTAACAATATAAAAAGCCTCAATTCAAGTCGAGAACACTGCGTTTGGTTAGCAAGTAGCCTGACGTACACGGGATACATTTAATGCAGTAAAAAGATTTTTCATGAAGTACTGGAAATAGCTTAACTGAATGTGCCACAAATGTGCATTAACTAAGAGTTATAGATATTGGAACACGTAATGACGTTAAATGTTGTATATAATAATTTGATTATTTTCTACAAAAGATAAGTACGTGATTCTTATTTAAATCGAACTAGACCTATACTATAAAACCCTGTACACGAACAAGGGTGACCGCAGCGACTGTAACAACTACAGCGGTATATCTCTGCTCAGTATTTTAGGCAAAGCATTTGTGCGAGTCATCCTGGACAGATTTCAAAAGCTGGCAGAGCGAGTGAACCCCGAGACTCAGTGTGGCTTCCGTAGAGCCAAATCAACCATCAACATATTTATCTCCTTGCGCCTGCTACAGGAGAAATACCGCGAACAGCAAGAACTCTCTGCATTGACTTCATTGATCTAACCAATGCCTTTCACCTTGTCAGTAAGAGTGACTTGTTCCAACTATTGGAAAAGATCGGCTGTCCACAAAAGCTGTTGAGCATGATCACAGTCTTTCATAGCAACATGAAAAGCACAGTGACTGAGCAGTCTCAATCGCTTTCCCCATCAAGAGAGGTGCTGTGTCCTCGCGCCCACCCTGTTTGGAATCTTCTCCCTTGTACTGTCTCACACCTTCCGAACCTCTGAAGACGGCATATACATCCACACCTGATCAGACGACAAGCTCTTCAATCTAGCCCGCTTGAAAGCAAGGAGCAAGATCCGTAAAGTTCTCATTCGTGAACTGCTCTTTGCCGATGATGCTGCACTTACATCCCACTCCGCAAAGTGTCTTCAGAGACTGAGAGATAGGTTTGCTGATGCCTGTAAAGAATTTGCCCTGACCATCAGCATCAAGGAGACGAGCATCATGGGTCAGGATTTCCGCAACGCTCGATCCATCAACATCAAAGAACACACCTTAGAAGTTATACAATACTTCACCTACGTGGCCTCAACCATCACCAGCAACTTGTCCACCGATGTCGAGATAAACAAATGCATAGGTAAAGCTTCTTCCACCAAGAGGGTTTGGGAAAACGGCGCAATGAAACTGAGCACTAGGGTTCAAATGTACAAAGCCTGTGTCCTCTGCATCCTGACGTACAGCAGAGAGACATGGACGACATAAATGCCATGCAGGAACGTCGCCTCAATACATTTCACCTACGTTGCTTCTGGCGACACAAAATAAACTATGTAGTCCTCGATACTCACAAGGCCAATTTAAAGCAATAATATTTGGATGGCAAGTGAGCAAGGAAGCCATTGGCTGCTCGAGAGCCGACAACTGTTTCACCAGTCCTTCTTTTTATTGTTAAGCGTATTCGTACATTAACACACAATGGCGACTTAATGAGGCATTGGGCCACGCCTTTTGGCTTAAATCTTTGATTTTTCGTATTTGTTGCGCCACTACACGGAAGCAAGTTAAACTAATGGGTGACGAGGCTTGTCCCCCCTTTTGGCCTCCCCATTTCCAACTTATTCATCGCCTTTGTTGGAAAGGGTGTTTCCTCATTTGTCATCTTCAGTGTTCCTTCCTTAAAGGCGCTTCCTCAATTCTATTATTTGCACGTCTCAATTTAAATTCATTTCACGAAAATTCAACTACTACATTATTTAATGCATGAGCAATAATTTATTGAAGTGAAATTTGAAACCCTCACGAATTTCGCCCTAGGTGAAATTTCATAGCTTTGTCATGTGATCGGAAACATGATGGAAGTCACGCCCACGATCGGCCTTGTCCCCATAAAGTGTTTAACATTTTGGATATCCACTTTTTTAGCCTTACTAAATCTAACGACACACACACTCACACACACACACACATACACACACACACACACACACACACACACACACACACACACACACACACACACACACACACACACACACACACACAAACACACACACACACACACTCACACACACACACAAACACTCTAGGTGGCATACATCAGGCAGATAAAACTTTCCCAAATACTGTTCTCGACGAAACAACTTTGCACTTTATTTTTATTGCAAAGACAAAGACTTGATTCATAAATGCAATGAAAAATACGACGGAATGACCAACGGCGATCATATTTGTTAGCTTGACGGACATGGTTGCTAGGAAAACAATAACGAAAAATAGGAATATGATTTAAACAGTTTATGCAAATATTCAAATTCAATATGGTGTGTGTGTGTGTGTGTGTGTGTGTGTGTGTGTGTGTGTGTGTGTGTTTTTTTTTTGCGTATGTGTGTGTATGTTTGTTTGTGTATTTGAGTGTATGTGTGTGCGTATGTGTGCACATGCATGTTGTGCGTGCGTACATGGATGAGTGTATACAGACGTATGTATATCGTCTCACCTGTACATTTCGGGTCTTCGTTCTGCCAAAGCCCGTCATCACCGCACACTTTGGTCAGATTGCCTGCCTCCAGTTTAAAGCCTGGCAGACACGAATATGTGGCGGTGTCGTTCACTCTTACCCCGTTAGTAGTAAACGACGTGTTGGCGATGTCCTCAGGATGTTGACATAGCACTTCTGCAACAATTAAATATGTCGACATATACCGATGAGCATAATATTTACCTATTGGTTATGTTAGCAATATAAAAAGCTTCAATTCAAGTCGAGAAAACTGCGTTTGGTTAGCAAGAAGCCTGACGTACACGCGATACATTTAATGCAGTAAAAAGATTTTTCATGAAGTACTGGAAATAGCTTAACTGAATGTGCCACAAATGTGCATTAACTAAGAGTTATACATATTGGAACAGGTAATGACGTTAAATATTGTATGTAATAATTTGATTATTTACTACAAAAGAAAAGTATTTGATTCTTATTTAAATCGAACTAGACCTATACTATCAAACCCTGTACACGAACAAGAGTGACCGCAGGGACTGTAACAACTACAGCGGTATATATCTGCTCAGTATTTTAGGCAAAGCCTTTGTACGAGTCATCCTGGACAGATTTCAAAAGCTGGCAGAGCGGGTGAACCCCGAGACTCAGTGTGGATTCCGTAGAGCCAAATCAACCATCAACATATGTATCTCCTTGCGCCTGCTACAGGAGAAATGCCGTGAACAGCAAGCACCCCTCTGCATTGACTTCATCGATCTAACCAATGCCTTTCACCTTGTCAGTAAGAGTGTCCTGTTCCAACTATTGGAAAAGATCGGCTGTCCACAAAAGCTGTTGAGCATGATCACAGCCTTTCATAGCAACATGAAAAGCACAGTGACTGAGCAGTCTCAAACGCTTTCCCCATCAAGAGAGGTGCTGTGTCCTCGCGCCCACCCTGTTTGGAATCTTCTTCCTCGTACTGTCTCACACCTTCAGAACCTCTGAAGACGGCATCTACATCCAAACCTGATCAGACGACAAGCTCTTCAATCTAGCCCGCTTGAAAACTAGGAGCAAGATCCGTAAAGTTCTCATTCATGAACTGCTCTTTGCCGATGATGCTGCACTTACGTCCCACTCCGTAAAGTGTCTTCACAGACTGAGAGACAGGTTTGCTGATGCCTGTAAAGAATTTGGCCTGACCATCAGCATCAAGGAGACGAGCATCATGGGTCAGGATGTCCGCAACGCTCGATCCATCAACATCAACGAACACACCTTAGAAGTTGTTCAAGACGTCACCTACTTGGGTTCAACCATCACCAGCAACTTGTCCACCGATGTCGGGATCAACAAATGCATAGGTAAAGCTTCTTCCGCCAAGAGGGTGTGGGAAAACGGCGCACTGAAACTGAGCACTAGGGTTCAAGTGTACAAGGCCTGTGTCCTCTGCATCCTGATGTACAGCAGAGAGACATGGACGACATAAATACCAGGCAGGAACGTCGCCTCAATACATTTCACCTACTTTCCTTCTGGCGACACAAAATAAACACTGTAGTCGGCGATACTCACAAGGCCAATTTCAAGCAATAATATTTGGATGGCAAGTGAACAAGGAAGCCATTGGCTGCTCGAGAGCCGACAACTGTTTCACCCCTCCTTCTTTTTATTTTTAAGCGTATTCGTACATTAACACACAATGGCGACTTAATGAGGCATTGGGCCACGCCTTTTGGCTTAAATCTTTGATTTTTCGTATTTGTTGCGCCACTACACGGAAGCAAGGTAAACTAATGGGTGACGAGGCTTGTCCCCCTTTTGGCCTCCCTATTTCCAACTTATTCATCGCCTTTGTTGGAAAGGGTGTTTCCTCATTTGTCATCTTCAATGTTCCTTCCTTAAAGGCGCTTCCTCAATTCTATTATTTGCACGTCTCATTTCAAATTCATTGGACGAAAATTCAACTACTACATTATTTAATGCATGAGCAATAATTTATTGAAGTGAAAATTTAAACCCTCACGAATTTCGCCCTAGGTGAAATTTCATAACTTTGTCATGTGATCGGAAACATAATGGGAGTCACGCCCACGATCAGCCTTTTCCCCATAAAGTGCTTAACATTTTGGATATCCACTTTTTTCGCCTTACTAGATCTAACGACACACACACACACACACACACACACACACACACACACACACACACACACACACACACACACACACACACACACACACACACACACACACACACACACACACACAGACACACACACACACACACACACACACACACACACACACACTCACACACACATACTCACACACACACACACACTCACACGCACACACACACAAACACACACACACACACACACACACACACACACATATTCACACACACACACTTACACACAATAAACAAACACACACACACAATTACACACTCAAACACACTCTCACACAAACACACACACTCACACACATACACACGCACACACATACACATACACTCACACACACATACACACACACTCACACACATACACACGCACACACACACACTCACACACACACACACACACACACACACACACACACACACACACACAAACACACACACACACACACACACACACACACACACACACACAAACACACACACACACAAACACAAACACAAACACTCTAGGTGGCATACATCAGGCAGATAAAACTTTCCCAAATACTGTTCTCGACGAAACAACTTTGCACTTTGTTTTTGTTGCAAAGACAAAGGCTTGAGTCATAAATGCAATTAAAAATACGACGGAATGACAAACGGCGGCGATCATATTTTTTAGCTTGACGGACATGGTTGCTAGGAAAACAATCACGAAAAATTTTAATATGGTTTAAACAGTTTATGCAAATATTCAAATTCAATATGGTGTGTGTGTGTGTGTGTGTGTGTGTGTGTGTGTGTGTGTGTGAGTGTGTGTGTGTGTGTGTGTGTTTGTGTGTGTGTGTGTGTGTGTGTGTGTGTGTGTGTGTGTGTGTGTGTGTGTGTGTGTGTGTGTGTGTGTGTGTGTGTGTGTGTGTGTGTGTGTGTGTGTGTGTGTGTGTGTGTGTGTGTGTTTGTGTGTGTGTGTTTTTTTTTTGCGTATGTGTGTGTATGTTTGTTTGTGTATTTGAGTGTATGTGTGTGCGTATGTGTGCACATGCATGTTGTGCGTGCGTACATGGATGAGTGTATACAGACGTATGTATATCTTCTCACCTGTACATTTCGGGTCTTCGTTCTGCCAAAGCCCGTCATCACCGCACACTTTGGTCAGATTGCCTGCCTCCAGTCTGAAGCCTGGTAGACACGAATATGTGGCGGTGTCGTTCACTCGTACCCCGTTAGTAGTCAACGACGTGTTGGCGATGTCCTCAGGATGTTGACATAGCACTTCTGCAACAATTAAGTATGTCGACATATACCGATGAGCACAATATTTACCTATTTGTTATGTTAGCAATATAAAAAGCTTCAATTCAAGTCGAGAACACTGCGTTTGGTTAGCAAGAAGCCTTGACGTACACGCGATACATTTAACGCATTAAAAAAAATTTTCATAAAGTACTGGAAATAGCTTAACTGAATGTGCCACAAATGTGCATTAA
>OY759264.1:54545681-54593181 GCA_963662155.1 Lamellibrachia columna
TTAATATAGCATCCATGTGCGTATCAATAATTTAACGCATGACATTTCCAGTGTGTAACACAATACTAATGATCGTAGTAGCGAATATAATATGTACAAAGTGTCGGCCCGTGTAACCCGCTGGCACGGCTTAGACGGTGGGTTCGGCTATGGTCCAAACCCGTCATAGGCCGAAACTAAATCAACCAGTCAACTAGCCACCCACCTACTCACTCACCCACATACCCACCAAACCACCTGGCCTACCATAGCCACCCACTTACAAACCCATCCACATACCAACCAAACCACCCGGCCTACTATAGCTACCCACCTACACACCCACCCATATACACACATTGACATACCAACCAAACCACCCGGCGTACTATAGCCACCCACCTACACACCCGCCCACATACCTACGAAACCACCCGGCCTACCATAGCCACCCACATACACACACTGACATACCAACCAATCCACCTGGCCTACCATAGCCCCCATCAACACACCCACCCGCATATACACCAAACCATTGTTCTTCCCGCCAGTAGTTTCCTTACTTCCTCCTGGGATGAATTTCTCTTTTTCCTGTGAGCCATCGTTTAGATCCGCAGAAATCTTCCAGATGACTTCGTCTGTGGTAACAAGTACTTGCGAAAGATCGGCAGCAATACCTTAGGAGAGAATGCAATTAATAAGTGTCGTGTGCGTGAGCGCTTGCGCGTGTGCGTTTTTTGCGTGCATGCGTGTATGTTTTAAGGCTGGAAACTGTATTAGAAACAGAAGGTTATTTAATGATGGAAAGGACACCTGTCTACAGAGTGACACAAGCCATGAACAGGCTGAATGTGAATGAGCAGTCCGCAGTATCGATCTTCTAGAATATACCGGAGAAATCTAAGCTGCGAAAACAACAGTGTCAAGTGTTAGTTTGAAAAAAGTAGATTGTTGACTTATGGGGAGCGGTGGGTCGGTGGTTAGAACACCGGAACCCCAATCGACGTAACCCGGGTTCAAATCATATTGCTGCTGTTTCGAAGGTTTGACAATTTCACCCGACATTGCCACAGTTCACTCAGCTGTATACATGAGTACCTGGCCATATATTTATGTCACATGATTTACATGTAAGTGTAACTAATGAGTATGTATTACACACTGAACAATAAAGAACAAAGTGTGTTATGGAAGCACTAGACTTGGCTGTTAAAAGGATATCAACATAATATAAAGACAAGTACTAGTGACTATTCCCACAGCTGTATATCAAAATCTAGACTTTCTACTACTGGTCGGATTAAGTCCAACCATACTACCCCTGAATATAAACCTAAAAATGCAAAAAATGTGGGTGCCACCGGCCAAAAACCATCTGTTAAGCAGATGGTGGCAGCCACAGCTATCCTCATCCGCAAACATAGTATTCATAATTAGCATTATTCTGCAATTTCAAAGAAACTTCATATAAACAAATGCAGGCATTTGTCGAAGTGTCAACTTCAAATTCATACCAATCAGCAACTGAACTAATTCACATTAGGTTATATTGTATCATTTTACATTAGAGGTCCTTCGCCAATTCACAACCTTTCACTCGTCTCGTCTCGTTCTTGAATTATTTCACGAAAAAATCAAATATATTTATTATCCATTACGACATTTTAACGACATTTGTTCGTTTGTGCGAATGTGTTATTTGTTTTGACGAAATCACAGGACAAAGTATTAAATTATTTGTGACCGGGTACGGCCAAATGTTGGAGAAAAGGGCAAGAGTAATCTGGCTCTATATTATGTTATAATATATTATATTGTAATATATTGCTATTCACCCTTTCGCAAGTTACGATATATAACGACCAAATAAATTATTTCTATGATTTTTAACACTGTTTTATTAAATCGACTTATTATTACTTAAATTATTCACGCGCTACGTAATTATGAACATCAACGAACCTGATTGGCGACGGACTAAACGAATAGTGGAGGGAGTTATAACCTACGAGTGATATCATCACTGCAGACAGTACATATGAAACAGAACACAATGTGTATTGCGTATCGTAGGCACTTTGCATGTCTGCATATAAACCCGACTTAACATGCAGCGCGTTGCGTTTCTGAAGCAAATCCAGTCTAACATTGAAAAATACTTTGCATCGATATTCTAGTATCTACACTGGTTGACCCATGATGTTCATAAGGACGACATTGATTACGTTCGTGTCAGCATCAGGAGGGCGACATGGTCACAATTCTGAACGGCGGTCCCAGGAGACACCGTTATTCGGCAAGCATTCAACAAGGCACTTCGTCTACTCTCGTTGTGCAGTTACCAAGTCATTGTTATATGTTCATTATCTGTTACATCTAGCGTACGCCGCAATAAATAGTTAATAATTCATATTCTCAGATGCAAGTTAAACAATGACTCGACAGGACAGCAAGTTCGAAAACAGCACAGTGATGATTCGTAACCACGACAACTCAGACATCCACTCACCTACTAGCCAAACAACCGTCAGGTCATTCACACTGACACCCAACCAACCATGCTGTCAACCACACTGTCACCCAACCAACCACCCTATCAACCACATTAATACTTAACCAACCATCCTATCGACCACTTTGACACCCAAACAACCACCCAGCCAACCATACTGTCAACCACACTGCCAATTTTCAAACCTTCCGTCAACCACACTGACTAGACATACCCAATCATCAAACCATCCTACCAAAGCACAAATCCAATCACTAAACCTCCCTACCAATCAAATTACCAATCAACAAATCATCTAACCACATTGTCAGTCACGAAACCATATTACCAAAATCACCAATCGTCAAACCTTCTTACCAGAAGCACAAACAGTCACCGAAACTTCCCACAAAACAGCCAATCTCCAAACCATCAAACCAAACATACAGTCACTCACGAAACTTCCCTACCAACCACATTGCGAATCGTCAATCAACCCATCCGGTCAACCACGTATAACCAATCACCAAACAAACCATCCTGCCAACCACACAGCCAATCACCAAATCATGCTGCCAACCACACAGCCAATCGTCAAACAAATCATCTTGTCAAAAAAATGCAGCCAATTACCAAACTAACCATCACGTCAACCACGTGCAACCAATCACCAAGCAAACCATCTTGTCAACCACATGTAGTCAATTATCAACCCATCATGCCAACGAAACCACACAGGCAATCACAAAAAAACAATCCTTTCAACCACGCAGCCAATCACCAACCGATCCTGCACACCAAACAGCCAATAACTAAGCTATCCTGTAACCAGCCAATAACCAATCACCAAAGCATCCTGTCAACAATACACCCATCCACCAAACAAACCATCATGTCAGCTACACACATACAATCATCAAACCAACCATCCAACCAACCACTCAGCCAATCACCAAACTATCCTACCATCCACACACCTAATGATCAAACCATCCTGCCAATCACATACCCATCGTACAACCATGTTCGACCAATGACCAAACAAACCATCCTGCCAACTGCATACAGACAATCACCGAACATACTATTTTATCAACCACATGCATCCAATCACAAAATAAACCATCGTGTCAACCACATGCATCCAATCACAAACAAACCATATTTTCAACCACATACCGCTAATCACCAAACAAACCATTTTGTCAACCACATGCAGCCAATCACCAAACCAACATGTCAATGACACCACACAGACAATCCTTTCAACCACACAGCCAATCACCAACCAATCCTGCGCACCAAACAGCCAACCACTAAGCTATTCTATAACCAGCCAATAACCAAGCCATCACGCCAACAACACAGTCAATCACCAAACCATCATGTCGACAATACAGCCAATCTGCAAACCACCATGCCAACAACACAGCGAATCTCCAAACCATCCTGTCAACCACATAACAAAATCAAATCAAAATCAACATAGCCAATCACCAAATGAAACTGCGGCTGTTCAGTCTAATAGTTCCATCACCGACTTCTCATCATTGTTCATAAGCACGTAGTCAATTGTACAGGTGAATAAACGGAGGCAATTAGGGCTGAGCGAATTCACATCGAACACTCAAACGGTAAATTTAACAAGGTTTAACAAGATTGCCATCCATGGCAAAGACCCAGATGGCAAGTGGACAAGGAAGCAATTGGCTTATCGAGAGTCCAATATTTTTTAATCTATGTGTAATATGCCCTCCTGAGATATGTGCCAACCTTGTTTTTAAACATATTCACCATGCTAGCAGTTACACAATATGTCGATAAGGTGTTCCATTCATTGATTGTCCTTTGTGAGAACGAGTACTTCCTGATATCCAATCCACACTGATCCTTTACTAGTGTTACCTGATGTCCTAAAGTTCTATTATCTTTCTTGAGTGAGAAAACATTTCTCACTCAATTTCTTTCAATATTTTCATATCCATTCAATATCTTAAAAATTTCAATTTTATCTCCTCTTAACTGCCTTGTCTCTGGGGTTGTTAAACCACGTTCTTTCAGTCGTTCTTCATAATTAAGGTCTCTCAGTTCTTGAATAATTTTAGTTGCTCTTCTCGGTATTCTTTCAAGCCTTTCAATATCCTTATGGTCTCCAAGCTTGTACACAGTACTCTAAATGAGGCCTAACTACTGCTTTATACAAAGGGATAATTAGCTTTATCTCCTTGTATGTTATATTTCTCCTAATCAAACCAAGATTTTTTATTACTCTTTGAAGCTGCAATGACCCGAACCGTTTCTGTTCCGTTATCTACCGTGCTAAAGAATACTGTCGAGTCCACTTGCCATTTGGGCTTTTGGTTTGGATGGCAAATCTTGATAAATATTGTTAAAAACACAAAGAACACTTCAACAACTATACATTAAATAGTAATTAATATAAATTAAATTATTCTTTTCACACAAAACTTCAATATATGTTTTTGTATGTCAAAGGCAGCAAAAGAGACCGCAAATATCACATTAAATCTAAAGGTGTGCGTGTTTGCTCATTGTCGCTTATGTCACACATGCCAAGCATCAGACATTTAAAGTAGAATTATTTAAAGATGATCTCATGAAGATCTATTATCCTGACTTTTGGCCATGTGGCATCAACATTAGAAGATATATCCCTCCTAAATTACAAACTAACTGACAGTACACAGAGCAATGGTGAAACTGTTGTGAATTCAAGACAAAATGAAACATAAACATGATGGCCAATAAAAAGAAACTTAAGTTTGGCTCTTACAACTGTGAGCATTTTGGTGTTGACAAGTATGTTATTGTGCAAACCTTGCTGGTGGCGTGCGGTGTTTTGTTGATACAAGAACATTGCATTTTTTAAAAACAATATTTGTACAAAACCTGAAATCTTAGCCCAAACAGTGTGTACGTAGTATCCACTTCAATGGATGAGAGTGTGCAATTGGTAGGCAGACCCTACGGGGTCTGTTCAATCAGTTCAGGTATACAAACCAGAAACTACTGGTTAGATGGAATGATGTAATGTAAAACCGATGTTTCAATGTGAAGAATGTGGTTCGAGAAGAAGGTGTTATGTCTCCACTTCTATTTGGAATGTACATAGATGGGCTATTGGCTGAATTAAAAGACCTTGGTATTTACTGTTATTTTGGGCAACATGGCTGCGGAGCTGCAGGATATGCAGATGACATTGTACTACTATGTCCAACTTGTTCTGGGTTGCGAAACATTATTGTGTGGTGTGTGGAAAATATGCCAAACTACATGATGTGTTGCTTAATGGGTCAACAAGCAAAATATTGGTCCACAACAAGAAGGATGCTGATCCGCATTGTGAAATAAATGGTTACGATGTTTTTACATGTGAAAAACTATACATCTGGGAAATGTACTTAGCACAACCGATAAGTATGAAATGGTGTTTGATGGTATAAAGAAATTTAATCATAGTGTAAACAGATTTATTTCCGAGTTTGGTTCACTTCAAACTGTCGTCAAAAACAAATTATTCCATCAGTATTGTTGTGCACTGTACGGATCTCAATTATGGCCGCTGTGGCATGACAGTGTTAACAAGATGTGCATACAGTGGCATAATGCATTGCGTAAGGTATGGAAGCTACCATATGGTTCGCACAGAGATTTAATACCATTAATTGCTGAATGTATACATTTAGATGTGGCTTTGGTCTATAGGTTTATAAAGGTTAACAGAACAGTAGCCTTGTCAGGCAACATGGTTGTTAATTATATAGCAAATACAATGATATTTGTTTACAGTTCCACTATGTGCCAGCATGTAAGACACATTATGTTTAAATGTAACGTGACACCCCATGAACTATTGTATATGCCTATGAGTGCCATTAGGTATACATGTAAATAAATGTGGAATATAAATATAAATGTTACATACTATGATTACGCAAATATTATTTGTGAATTGGTGGTAATAAGAGATTGTAACAATGACGCTGTCTTAAATAAGGAAGAATGTATGTTGTTTCTTATGTGGAACTTTTGTTTAATATGCACGTATTTGTGGATCTTGAGTGTGAATAAAGATTGTAATAAGAATAACGGAATACAGAATATTTGTTTAATATTTGTATTTGTGGATCTTGGATCTGAATAAAGATTGTAACAATAATAACGGAATACAGAATATTTGTTTAATATTTATATTTGTGGATCTTGAGTCTGAATAAAGATTGTAATAATAATAACGGAATACAGAATATTTGTTTAATATTTGTATTTGTGGATCTTGGGTCTGAATAAAGATTGTAATAATAATAACGGAATACAAAATATTTGTTTAATATTTAAATTTGTGGATCTTGGGTCTGAATAAAGATTGTAATAAGAATAACGGAATACAGAATATTTTTACTGAAACCAACGCTTTACATTCTGGTTTTGACGCTGGCGGCTCTGATAAAGGACTGTATGTAATTCGATTGTACGATAAAGATACTTACCTGATGCCTCGGTTGAACAGAACAGGTGGAAGAGCAACGTGAGAAATAGCGTCAACGGGAGACGTGCACGACTCGGGACATCTATACTGGTCAGCGATGTCGTCTTTGCCCCCGCCATCGGCATTCTAGCGATCATACCAGGAACAGTCGTGTCGACAATCAGAATGAAATGCGTTCTGTTTGGTGCAAAAATAAACATTTCGTTGAGGGAAAAAATCAATAAAATGGCGTACGCTGGGGGGGGGGGGGCAGCGACAGCTCAACAGGCGTGGTATGATTTATGACATTACATTTAATAATAGAGTGACTGCCATCACCGCTGTTGACACGGATGACCGATTTTTTGTCGATGCATGGCAATCAATCAGTGAATTGGTTCGAGCCACTATTACCTGATAGCGCCAGGACACATTGCATTCCTTTGTGTGGACTCTTCTAATTATTACCTGATAGCGCCAGGACACATTGCATTCCTTTGTGTGGAATCTTCTAATTATAACAAAACAGGCGCGGTTGTTTCCACCATAAAACTAAATGTAAGTGAAATATTGTTTCGCATTCAATGAAATACCTATGCGGGACCCATGGAATAGGGTGGGGCAAAGTGCACCCCCGGGGCAAAGTGCACCCCCGCTATTTCTGCAGATCCAACTATTAGTGCTGCTTTCTCACAATAAACCGATGCAACATGAGGCCAAACCAATTTGGAAGCGTTCGATTTGAAGATACGCAGCATTTATACTAAGTTATATCAATTTGATTTTTTTGGCCATATTATTATAGCAAATTGAACAGTTTTAACCGATCCCACAGCATAAGTACCTTAACTAATCGAAAATATGAGGTAGTTATTTAGATGTCACCTTTTATATATAATAGGTATTATTGATTCAAGCAGGCAAAAATATGGCATACGTTATTTTTGAAATTCCATTGACACATTCAATACTGGGCAAAGCGCACCCACTGCGTGGGGCAAAACGCGCCCCCTACGTGGGGCAAAGCCCCGAATGTAAATACATTGTGATGATAGAATAAATGAATCATTGTAATACATGTACTGCATTTTAACGAGTATGCTTGGTTAGGTAAACACTATTTATTTATTTTATTGATAAATTTGTGACATTATTAATGTGTGTCAAGGCGTGGCAGGTTCGTCCTAAAAATTGGTGGTAGGTGGCCTCAGAAATAGGTGTCAAGTGGGAGGTTGGCCTAAAAGATAAGGGGAGGTGGGTTTTGAAGTGGGAGGTATTAACACAAATGATATAAATAACATAACACATTATATAAATAACGTTACCACATTATATAAATAACGTTACCACACAGCCCACGGCAGCAGTTGCATTGTGCCACGGATGTCCAAAAATATGATTCGTCGTTCATTTTATTGATTGGTGCCCAGTCCCTCTGTTATATGTATCACCAATGTACCTTGCGCGTAGTGTGCGAAGAGTATTTTGTGAAGGATTCGAGAACGGTTATTGGTTACCGGATAGGTTACATGAGGTTCTTCGTAATAATATATAATCTGTCAAAAGATGTTATTTTCCGTATTAACTAAGTAGATTCTGTAGCTATATGGTTGGAAAAAGTCACTTAATGTTTCTATAAAATATATAAAAAAACATATAAACGACTTATTATTGGGGCACAGGGGGTGCTCCGGGGTGCGCTTTACTCCATATGACGAAATTTGCGACACGTGCAGGACTGCCACTTAAATGCATTTGTAGTCGTTGTTTTCTTCGTAAGGTTATGTAATTCAAGTAGTATTTAGTTAAGAGGTTTGTATATGTAACTGCGTTAACCGTTTCCGCCTTAGATGAAAATAAGTAGGCCAAATCGTGCTTGACCCCAAAGGGGTGCGCTTTGTCCCACCCTACACAGATGCTGTCGAAACATGGTGTAAAACCAAACCCGAGTGAGGTGGAAGACATCGGCATCGTGCCGCCACCAGCATATCTCGATAATTATACATCGATAATTATAATTCGTCGGATAATACACGGCGACGTCGTCTCTTCGCGTAAACGGTGCTTCGGGTACCACAACGTGGACAAAACAGCCACACTCCCGTGTTAAGCTAGTTAAGTTGCTTGCATAGTTTCTCCAGCAGTGAGATTCAAGATATACCCACCATTTAGGATGCATTCAGGCTAATATTGTATCACCGTTTTGAATGTTGTCATCCAACTTAAGTCCGTTTAAGAAAAATGGAACATTAATAAATGGAACGATCGTAGAATCGCGTTAAACATCAGCGGTTCACGAAGCATCTCCCAAGCGAGCGTATTTCACTGACCTTGATCAATAAAAACACGAAGTGTTGACTATTGTGAACAATTGTAAAGGAAAATCCTCAACGAATTTCATCATCCGAAACAGGTAATTTTCCAAATAATATGAAAGTAGCAACAGTTATTCCTATATATATATATATATATATATATATATATATATATATATATATATATATATATATATATATATATATATATATATATATATATATATATATTTAACAACTGCAGGCATATAACTCTATTGTCGAAGTTCTTAAAAAGTCTAGAAAACTCTTTAATAACAGATTTGAAAAATTCATAGAACTTAACAAAATACAAAGTGACAGCCAGCATAATTTTCGGAAAAACAGATCTACATATTTAGCTTTATTGGTGTTGCGGAGCTAGTAGACTCAATGCGCATTTGCTTTTGTCTATTTCATTTCATTGCCAGAATCAATCCTTAGCATCTTGCCATTCTCTCGCTATACCGATTCCCTACAGGTGGCGTCGCCGTCTTGCTGGCCACCAGATCTTACAACTAGGAGCCAATAACTAAACAAATTATGTTTCCATCAAGCAATGTTAATCATAAATGTGTGTAATATCAGTGACCAATTCGTTCGCGATCTTGGACGGCCACCGTGTCATTAGGACGTGTTAGAGGGCATCATAATCGAGGTTTCACGGCGTGAATCATGACCTCGTCTTCAACTTCAATTGAGGTGTTCATAGACTTGAAAAAAGCTATCGATGGTGTCAATCATAATTTACCACTGCAAAAATAAAAGATTAATAGTATTCGCTGTATAGTGCATAAAATGAATAGTTGGCTACTTAACAAAAAGGACATAATCTGTCTGCATTGGCGATGTAAAATCGGATCTCTTAGAAGTAGTTTGTGGCGTGAAACAAGGTTCAGTGCTTCAGTACCGATATTTTTCATATAGATAAATGATTTGTGTAATGTTTTTACTATACACAAATGTGTACTGTTCACGGATGACACTAATAATTTTATTATGCTGATAGTTTAGAATTGCTTAGTAACATAATTAATCAGGAGCTGAATAAACTGTACAATTGGCTTGCAGTTAGCAAATTGTCTCTTAATATTAATAAAACTAATTACATAGTATTTGGAAAAGGAAGGGTTACTTCAGATATTCCTATAACAATAAGCCGAAACATTATACAAAGAGTCTATGGAACAAAATGTCATGGCATAATTATATATTATACGCTCTCTTGGAAAGCACATATACAAACGGTAATATCTAAATCGGCTAAAACATTGTCAATAATTTATAGTAATTTTTCCTGAAAAGCCTCGGCATTGATTATTTTATATTTTTCGATTTCCTTGGCACATATAGACTACTGCTCAGAGATATGGGGAAATACTTATCGCACAAATCTAATGTCCCTATTTACTATACAAAAGGAGTTGTGATAATTACTTGTGGACTAAAATCTCGTGACCAGACAAATATCTTATTTATTAGTCTTAAATTTATTAAACTTTTCAATCTAATTGTTGGCCATAGACTATATTTCCGATTCATTCGCCGTTACCCACACAAAGAGACCCAATTATAGTGACGACAGCGCGTTATGAGTGAATTGAGCAATTCATTTTTATCATCGCCAGTGGGAATATCAGAGGCGACTTGTCCAAGGAGGCGACATTATATAGAATGAGGCGAATGAAAGTCAGCGCCTGGGAAGAGATGCTGCCAGACTGCCCCCAAAGTTAGTGCATAGAAATAGAGACAGATATGGTGGAGTGACGGTCGCGCCATCTGGGGATCGAGTGGCTCACACTCAATGCGGCCACAATTCGGCTATTCAGCTGTTGATTCCTTATTTGTCCGACAGGAAGAATTTTTTTGGTAAATAAGTCTAAATAACTGCCTTTGTAGTTTTAAATACATCGCCAATGGGTAAATCAGAAGCCACTGTTGCAAGGAGGCGAAGAAACGCGAAAAGAGGCGCATTTGTGCCGGCGCCTGGGAGGAGATGCTGCCAGACCATCCGCGAACATTTGTTTAGCAAGTAGGTTGAGCACCATGGGCCGATGTGAACCAATGGGGTGTTCGGATTTCATCACGTGATACATTATATATACATCATATGGGATACGAAGTAAGAACCAATTACTTGATTATTGGGTATACATTAAGTACGTCACGCTACTTTTGACTTTGTTGAGCCCCAACCCCATTCGTAACACTGGTCAGTTTACCCCCCCCCAAAAAAAAACTACGTTCGTTTTGAGAAAGACACCCCCCCCCATCTATTATGCATACAATTATTCATTTCGAGACTTTTCGCGCGCGCCATTGATGCATGAATTCAGTCAAAATGTATCCCCAAAATGGCATAGCAATCAATGTTATCAGTATGTGCCAAATATACAACGTATTTACTTGGGTATATTCTGAGGGGTATACTATGGGGTGCACCATAATATTCTACGGGATATACTCCAATGCATCCCAAAATACCTCCGGTTTTATTCTTGGAGGGGTTTATTGTTAGACTTTACACCTGTAAGTAATCCGATGTTGTTTGTGCGAACCCTGATTGTGAAACGTTCTTGACTTGTGGTGATTTTTAATGGTACGACGCCATTGCTTATTCGGAAGTCCGGGTAAAACTGCCTGCCCAACGCAATGTTGTGTTTCTTGCAGGCAAGATAAACCAGAAAATATCCTGTAAAATGTATTATCTTGTATCCCATTTCCTTAGAACAATGTCGTCGGCGAAAAAATTACTTAACTGTTCTGCCATCTACTGCAGATATATACTACAACATAATCAAAGTTATCTTTGCATTCGTTAGACGGCGTCCTCATAACCTTGAAGAATCTCTATATTAATACGCTAACTTTGGGGTGGTCTGCGGGTGTTTTTTAGTAGGTAAGTTGAGCACCATGGACGGATGTAAGCCAATGCGGTGCTCGGATTTCATCACGTGATGCATACATTATGGACAATCTTTACACGTGGTGTGGTACGGAAACTTGCGCCAACACGTGTATATGTTTAATGGGAAGTTTTATGGAAGAGACGGCGTTTGTTTGGCGTCGTTGGGGCGATTAATGATCAACATCAAATACGCGTTTCGCGCAAGGTATATAAACACCCATGTGGGTGCGTGAGTGCGTGCGTGAGTGCATGATGTATCACGTGATGAAATCCGAGCACCGCATTGGTTCACATCTGCCCATGGTTCTCAACTTACCTGCTCAAAAAAAAATCGCGGGCGGTCTGGCACCATCTCCTCCCAGGCGCCAGCACCCACGCGCCTCTTTCCGCGTTCCTTCACCTCCTTGCAACATTGGCCTCTGATTTACCAATTGGCGATGTATTATAAAACCACAAAGGCAGTTTTTTAGACATATTTACTATAATTGTTTTCTTCCTGGCGGACAAAGAAGGAAACAACAGCTGAATAGCCGAATTTTGGCCGCATTGAGGTTGAGCCTCTCGATCACCAGATGGCGCGACCGTCACTCCACCATCTCTGTCTCTATTTCTACACGCTAACTTTGGGGCAGTCTGGCAGCATCTCTCCCTCTCTCCTCCTCCCTCGCGTCTCATCTTCCCATTGGCGATGATAAAATAATAAACTGATCAATTCACTCATAACGCGCAATCGCCACTGTCATAGGGTATCTTTGCGTAGGTAATAACAAATGTTAAATCCAAAGCTTTCCCTAATTAAATATGTCACATGTAGTGCTCTTACATGTCCTTTGAGTATAATATCTTTTGAATGATTACAACAAAATTATTTAGTAATAAACCATCTGTTTTATGTAACTATATTTAATAAAGTTGATGTAAACTGGTATGTACTTTTTGCATTTTTCAGTCATACTTGCATTTGTATAATTTCAAACACTTGCATTTGCATTTGAATCATTTCAAACACTTGCATTTGCATATGAATTATTTAAAACATTTCCATTTAAATGCAATCATATATGGATGCATTTGCATTTTAATCATTTCGAACATTTGCAATTAAATGTGGTGACTCGCATTTGAACCCAAGCCTGACCTTGACCCATCTTTATATTAATGCACTGATTTTGTGGGCAGTCTGGCAGAATGTCCTCCCAGGCACCGACATCCACTCGTCCCTGTCTCTGTTCCTTCGCCTCCTTACACCAGATATGTGACTTTGTCGAATACCACCACGTGTGTTATTGGAGCACCGATGTGTGTTACCGATGTACTGTGAAATGCTGAAGAACATCAAATCGTGGGATACATTTTGTAGGAATTCTACGAAACGTTGTAATGGCAGCTTCTTTGAAAATCAAATGTGGTTTCATCCCTTTTGCTACATGGACGGGTGTAAGCTAGTGTTTTTTAATACGCTAACTTTGGGCGCATCCAGTCAGTATCTACTTCCTCGCACCGACGTCCCCTCGACTCTGTCTATGTTCATTCGCCCACGTGGACCAGTGGCCTCTGAACTACCAATTGGCGATGTATGAAAAACCCAGAGGTAATTATTTAGAGTGATTTACTTTCGTGTTTGCTGCTCACCCCATGTGTTTTTCTACCTGTGGGAGAAGGAAGTTTGGTTTGTTACTCCGTGGACGGGTGTAAACTAGCATAAAAATACCAAAAATACCAACACTAATAAAACGTTCAACAAGCAAAAACAAAACATATTTTATTATTTGATAATTGTTTATAATTTTAATGAAATAACAAATACCGCCAGAGTACGATATAATTAATTTTAATGGAAACATTATAATTTCACTAATGTCCTGTGCTTAGCCTAAGCGTAGCGTGTAGCTTTAAGCTAGCATCGGCAGCGTGATCTGGCGCTTGTCACTCTCACAAGAACCTGGATTCAAATAAACGTAAAACTTTTCATTGTTACGAATTTGTTTGATCGATCTGACCGGCGACACCATTTGCCGGTAACAGTTAAACCACGTGTCTGCGATTAGACTCTTTTCTCGGCGAGTCCACAAAGTCAGGCGAGAAAGTCAGCTAAGGGAGATTAGCTTTGTGGGTGCACTCTTAAAAATTATCTACAAAACCACACATGTGAAAATGCAGTGCTAACAACTACATGAAGTATCTCACGTTAGCATAACGTACATACTGCTACCAACTGCTAAGACGTAGTGAGTTAACGAGTATAATACTCCACATCATGTACAACACCTGCTATTTTGATTAATGTTTCACACACGTACTACACTCACTTCTAATGGTCCACATCATGTACAAGTATATTTGTTATTGATTTATTAAACTGCGGGCTCACGTACATGCACGTACACGGAGCGTAATGAAATGCGACGCGAGTATAATTCACATGCAGTTCCGCAAAGATATTTTGCCATTTTATGACATTGGCTCAACTTTTGAGTTCCTCTGAACTAGGTTTCTGTATCCATGCTGAATATTTCTCTTCATGAACCGGAAGTGGATTCTGAAGGTGTTGAAATCCAGACTAAAGAGCACCACGGCGGGAATAACAAGCATCACAATCCCGATGACTCCCATCGCGATGTTAGGCGTGGCTTTGTCCGCCTTTTTGAAGCCGATGGCCGCCATTGTCTTCTCAGCCTCCGTCTTAGGTTCCTCGTCTTCGGGAACAAAGATGCTGACTTCTTCTCCAGAGGCTGAATTGAAAAACAAGAGTGTCTTCTCATAAACAGGAGAACGTATATAGGCAGTCATCGGTGTTGCCAACCATGTTTTCGCGAAGGATCAATAGTTAAGATATACACGTAGTTTGTGGTAAACGAGCAGATGTAAATACCATTTAACAGTTAACACGATGATTGCACGAGTAATATTTGTACACATCTCACTGTCAGTTTACCCTTTTCTTCTCGTGACGTTTCCATTGCTATTTAGCAATCTTCTTCAGACGATTACCGCTAGATGGCGACACGGTAACGCTGACGTTACTCTGTTGTGTGCCCCCCCCCCCCCGCGGCCGCGCCCTGGGTGGCCCTTCAGGAGATCGTAGATGTGTGAGAGTCGGTATCGGCCCTCATCTCGATTCATGCTGTCTTTGGTTTTCCTTATCCAGATCGCTTCTTTGATGCCTCTTGTTCTTCTGTCTCCGACTCTCTGTCTACAAAGTTGCCCCCCCCCCAGTCTACTATGTGATTATGTTGAGTCATGTGATCTGTGTTCGCTGATTTATGCATCTCTTTTTCCGATGTTTCTCCGTTGTTTCGGGTGCAGGGTCTGCTAGCCCATACTTTCTCAGCGCCTTCTTCGTGTTCTTTTTAATGCGCGTTCTTAGAGTACGTTTCGTTTCTCCGATGTATGTTTCTTTACAGTTCTTCCACGTTATGGAATACACCCCTTCGCACATCTTTTGCTATATTCACATTGTATTTCTTCATGATCCGTGATGTGGTTTCGGATAATCCTTGGACATATGGAAGTACCACCATGCCTTTGCTCTTGTCTTTTTCCACTGCTTTTTTGTGATATTATCTTCTTTTTTTGTTTTCTTCTTTGTCTGCACTGTTGATATGGTCCATTGTGGATACCCGCATCTCGTTAGAGCTTCCTTGATATGATCTCCTTCTTTCCTTTTATTTTCCTCTTCTGTCACAAGTGTTTCGCATCTGTCTAGTAACGTACGGATCACTCCCATCTTCCGGTGTAATGGATGATGTGAGGAAAAGTTCAAGTATTGGTCTGTATGGGTATTCTTTCGGAAGATTTGTAGCTTTATGTCTCCCGATTCCTTCCTCTCTAGTAAAGTGTCTCTAAATGGTATTGTTCCTTCTGCTTCTTCTTCATGTGTGAATTAGATGATGTTTGTCTCGTCCACTCTGTTTAGATGGTCGGTCAGTTGCTGTGTCATCTATCGGTCTAAGGGGGCTGTCTTTTTTGTGGATTTTCGGTGTGCAGTACAGCCTAGGGATGGAAGTACTGTAGTTCTGTGATCGTCCCTTCTCTCTTTAGTCTGGTGAGGATGGCAATTAGTTTTCTCTTATATTTGGCCGTTGGGTCCGACTTCAATTTGAAATATGTTTTCTCGTCGTCTAGCATTTCACGTACTTTCTTCTCATCCTGTGTTTTGTCCATTACTACAGTGGCACGTCCCTTGTCCGCTGGTAGAATAATGGTTGTTTCATTTTTGCCAAATGCTTTTAATGCGTTTGTCTCTTCTTTGGTTATGTTGGATTTGGAAGGCTTCGCTGATTTCAAAGTCCCTTTCATATCTGCTCGTAAGCTTTCTACTTCTGTTTGTGGCAGCGTGGAGCAAGACTGTTCAGTGGCTTCTATATATTGCTCTATTGGGATATGTTTCGGTGCTATAGCATAATTTAGTCATTTTGCGAGAACCTTCGTTTATGCGTTCTTCAGTTCATATTACGATATTAAGTTATTCATCTGATAGATCAGTGGTATTCTTTGTGTCTTTTGTTTGTTGTTTCCAACGTTCCAGCTTCTGTTGATGTCGCCATTTTGCGTTCTTGTACACCGTCAGGTGTGTTCGCGCCAGGTGTGATGATACGTTGTCCTTGATGTTGCTAGGCAACTGCATAAACAATACGTATTCTGTATTGTCTTTCTCTTCTCTGCAACTACCCAATTTGTTGTTAATTACTCGGATACCCACTTCTTAAGTTGTTCATCTGATAGATCTGTGGTATTCTCTGTGTCTTTTGTTTGTTGTTTCCAACGTTCCAGCTTTTGTTGATGTCGCCATTTTGCGTTCTTGTACACCATCTCGTGTGTTCGCGCCAGGTGTGACACAATGCTGTCTTTGATGTTGCTAGGCAACTGCATCAACAATTCGTCTTTAGTATTGTCTTTCTAGTTTCTGTAACTATCCAATTTTTTTTTTAATTACTCGGATTCTCTCTCTTATCAGGTCCTTTTTGGCTTTTCTGTGATGCAATTGGCTCGTTTCGTGTTGATATGGCATTTGACTACCGTGTCGCCATCTAGCGGTAGTCGTCTGTCACAAGAAAAAAAGGTAAACTGACTGCGAAATAAATAAAAATATTACTCATTAGAACTATCCAGTGTGATGAACATCTTCACTCATATACGATGATTGCATATATTTGCATACAATGATCAGTGGCGTACGAGCGATCTCAAAATAGTGTTTCCCAGGTTGTAGTAAGTGTTAGGCCGCCAGATCATGAGTTGCTTATCGACGTCCTTGTGGGTGATCTGGGTGAACATGTGTAATTATTTTGAGTTGTCACCACATTATTTGTCAGTGTTTCAATCATTTTAAATTAGTATTTGCTTTTACCAGGTCCCCGGCACCTCGGCTCATATTTCTAAGACAATCAAACTGTTGGTTTAAGATGCAATGTTATATTTCTATGGTTGGTTTTTACTAATCTCGCACGGTCTGTGTCTAACTCTGCCTACCTTCACAGACAGGGTCGACGCCAATCCATCGGCCCCCTGGTCCACATTCCTTAGACAGCTGTCCCGACACGAGCTTGTACCGGGGTAGACAGCGATAGATGATTCTTCTCTGCCGTAGAGACTTCTTGTCTTCGCTCCAAGTCGTGTTGACGACATATGGAGGCCGCGGGCACTCCACTTCTGCAACACAAATGCGCTAGAATGGTGTCACTTCCGTTGTGAAACGGAGACAATTAAGGGTTGTTCCCAACCGATGATTGGAATAACCGTAATAACACTACTCAGGGTATTGCTAACACGACTGATACATACTTTGTATTGTTGTGGAACTAAAACTGCGCTAATTTATGCTGTGCTGCCATGTTATACGCTCTGATCTAATATTTTGGAAATAGCAAAATGGTGCAACTCACTATAAAACGATATGAATCATGAACTTATTTGGTGACATAATAATAGTATTAATAAGTTCACAGGTCAAACAATACAAAATGGGCAATAGTATGTTGTGTTTTATATACATCGTGTTAAGACAAACATAGTGCATGTGGGGCAAGACAGTCCCCTCTATTATCCCATACGCACATGGTCACAATGTATAATATGTATTACACATGACCAATTATGTTTAATACATTTAATGTGTTATGAACGGAGTATAATTTACGTTCTGCTTGCCTGTAGACAGTCATTATGATCGGATGTTACTAAGCCAATAAGATATTATGTATGGATTGCAAGGTGTATAATTTTATATCTTAACTTCAATTTAAAATTAACAATTACAATAGCCTAGTATATTGTTATCATACCATTTCCATGTATACATTTTATGTCTAGGTTTAGGCAGTAGTTCGTTCACATAAGCGAAAGCCACGTGGGAGGGAGCGATTGACCATCTTGCCCCATGCAGAGGGTCGTCTTGCCCCAGGGATGGGGCAAGATGTGTTTTTTGGTACTTTGGTGTTTTTTATTTTTCCTTACCTGCCCTGCCCTGCATCACGCATGCGCAAGAATGGTGTCACTTCCGTTGTGAAACGGAGACAATTAGGTGTTGTTCCCAACCGATGATTGGAATAACCGTAATAACACTACTCAGGTTATTGCTAACACGACTGATACATGCTTTGTATTGTTGTGGAACTAAAACTGCGCTAATGTATGCTGTGCTGGTTTAAAAGTAGGGTAACCTGGGGCAAAACGGCCCATGGGTGTACGACGCCCCCCAGCACATGCACACAAAACTCTGAACGTCCCAAATTTTTTTGCAAAATGAAGCTAACATCTATCTATCGGGTACTCACCCCGAAGGTTCAGCAACACGATACATACGTAATTAAATAAGTGGTTTTTTTTTAACTTTTATATGCCCTGTTATACGCTCAGATCTAATATTTTGGAAATAATAAAATGGTGCAACTCACTATGAAACGATATGAATCATGAACTTAACCCATTAGGCCCCAGGATTTTATTAAAACATGCTCCCTGTTCCCAGGATGTCCTCCTTGTGTTCAAAAATCTGTAGAAAAAACTATTTAATATTGACAATTACAAGTTGTGTTTATTTTGAAGAGTACTTATTTCTCCACATGAATATATGCATAGAAATAGGATATATTAATAAAATGTTGACATTTGATCACAATTTGCAAAGACAAAATAGTAAGTTTGTTAAAACTTTGAAAGTTATTCTACCTTGCGACTGACATTGACAATGATCCCATGCTATAACCCTATGCAATGATCCCATGCTATAACCCTATGCAATGATCCCATGCTATAACCCTATGCAACCCAGCAAAGAAAATGTACCTATATGTGTTAGCTTTGCACCACTGAAAAAATTCTCAAATTCTCATGGTTATTTTTGACAAATATATAAATAAAAAATTTCGAGATAGAGTGAACAAAACCGATGAAAATCAAGATTTCCGAAAGGGCAACACATGCACGTAACGAGCTGTTCGGTGTGGCAGAATTTTGTAGCGTTTAGTTCAGTAGTTATTCGCCAGGATTTTTTTGAATAGAGGGTCCTGTATGCGGCCGGCGGCGGCCTTTACACGATTGTGGGGTCTAATGGGTTTTGTGACATAATAATAGCATTAATCAGTTGACAGGTCAAACAATACAACATGGGCAATAGTATGTTGTGTTTTATATACATCGCATTAAGACACACGTAGTGCATTTGGGACAAGTCGGTCCCCATTCATATGGTGCAAGACGACCTCTATGTCTGTATTATCCCACCCGCGCATGGTTATACTGTATAACATGTATTACACATGACCAATTATGTTTAATACATTTAATATGTTATGAACGTTGTATAATTTACGCTCTGCCAGCCTGGGGGGCAGTCATTATGATCGGATATTACTAAGCCAATATGATATTATATATGGATTGCAAGGTATATAATATTACATGTTAACTGCAATTTAAATTTAATAATTATAATTGCCTAATAAATTGCTTTCATACCATTTGCATGCATACATTTTATGTTTAGGCAATGTTTCGTTCATATAAGCGAAAGGCCCGGGGGAGGGAGAGCTATTGACCGTGTTGTCCCATGCAGAGGGCCGTCTTGCCCCAGGCAAGATGTTTTTTTGGATACTCTTGTTATTTTTCAAATGCAACTCTTCTAGTTTGTCAGTTTGGTGAAAATAATATTTCAATGGGCAACACACATATATGTTTACAATATGAGCACTTTAAAATATGTTTACATAGCTTAATGGTGTATAATTTGAAAGTTTTACTAGGGGTGAAACCCTGCCCAAGGTTACCTTATCTTAGTTAATGCCGGTCTAGTCCTAATATTTCCATAATTACAACAGTGCTATAGCTACTACTAATAATAATCATTACTGTGTTTTTCTACAATATTCCAATTTCTGGAGCGTAATAGACTGAATGAATTACAATATAATAATGTGCGAAAACATCCATAATCACAGTAATGTCGCTTCTGAAATGGTATTGAAATTGCCCAAAGCACACGAGTGTTGGAGCAATGTTATCTTAGTTGTCATTTTGATGGCAACAACGCTGCCTTAATTACAATACGGCTTGAACACAAACCAACACAATTCTTGTTGACGTGTACACTGATACTGAAAATCGAACATGAACACAGTATATTGACATGAAAGTAACTAATAACATTATCTGGAGAATTTATGATGCAACAAGCAATGACTTTCTTCTAATCCTGGTGAAGGCTACCGACGGTATAGAAACGTTGATTAAATATAGAAGAAAATAAGTAATTTTCATGTTGGACATCAATAATCTCCAAACTCACTCTCGCATGTAGGAGTTGTCCCACTCCACGTTCCATTGGACTGGCATGTGAGCTCCTCGTCTCCAGAGGCAATGGAGTATCCCTGGTGACACGTGTACAGCACACGTGACTTGTACGTCAGCGACGTGATGTTGTAAGTCGCCATGTTTGGTAATTCCGGTGTCGGGCAGGTAATTTCTGTAATGCAAGAATGACGACATGACATTGTAATGACGTATGTCATAATAATTGCATTTGCATGAACGTAGATATTTCACACCACCGTGTGTAATCTCTCCATGTGCTTTTATGTTATCACATAGAGTAGACTCTCGCTACAAGTAACATTTCGGGACTTGGTCAAACTGTTCCATATATCCGATGTTCTTTTTATCCGTGGGTAGATAAAACAGTACAGGCCTGAACCGGGGATTTCAAATTTATTCCTTTTAATGTTCCTTACATGGAGTCCTTGTAGCGAGAGGTTACTGTGTTTACAACAAATGCTTTCTTGCTGTTTCTGTGTCGACGACAATTGCATTATTCTTCTGATATATCCTGTTGCAGCATCTCAGTGGGGAAAGTGAGGCCACCAAATCATTGCTGCCACACTTAAGTTACTATGATATGCAAATGCTGGAAACGAGAGCGAAGTATTGTGTTGGTTTTACCTGTGCAGACAATCTCGTCGCCCTCCCAGACACCACGCTTGCTGCAGACGAGTGCGACATGTGGACCCTCAGTATAGTAGCCAGAGTCACAAGTGTAGGTGGCGCGGTCCAGATACCTCGTCCCTGGCTCTTCGTTCCTGGCGTGGGCCACACTCGGAGGCTGACCACAGTTCACCTCTGTAACACGATATATACATCAAGACACTGCAGTAAGCTCACTTTCCAAACAGAGCCTTAGTCTGCGGTATAATTGCGTACGTGTTGGGACATTACAGAAGATCGACGTGACTTGAATCTGTTGAATGGCTTTTGAAGAACCGGCGTTGAAGAACGCAGAATATAATTAATTTCACGTGTGTATGTGTGTGTGTGTGTGTGTGTGTGTGTGTGTGTGTGTGTGTGTGTGTGTGCGTGCGTGCGTGCGTGCGTGCGTGCGTGCGTGCGTGCGTGCGTGCGTGCGTGCGTGCGTGCGTGGGCGTGCGTGCGTGCGTGCGTGCGTGCGTGCATAAGTGTGTATGTGCTATTGTTAGTATACTTTGTTTATACGTTGTTGGCTAGTTGTTCTCCTATAAATCTGTTAACATGACTTATGAATATTTAACAATATCTCCATATACAAAAATTAAGTTCCAGATGAAACGTAGACAACGTTGCAGTTGTATTATCGTGAGTCAGATTGTCTGTCCAAACTTCAAGTGTAACAGAGCGAGAAGGCGCCGTGTGGTGTTACTCACTGGTACAAGTTGGTTGCTCACAGCTCCAGTTTCCCGTGATGAGACAGTCACACATGTTGGTACCTGTCGACATGTTGTAGCCGGCCACACAGGAGTAAGTGACCCGAGCCCCGACCACGACACCCGCGACGAACGGCACAACCTTGGAATCACTGCCGACGTGGATACTGGGACAGGTGATTTCTGAAAGTAACATTTACAGAAATTCATAGACTGGGAGTATGATTTTTACTGCAGGAAAACTCATAAGTAACTAGAGAATGGAATCTTTAAGGCCGTTTCTTCAAGTAAATTATAACTAATCGATTAATTATATTTGCAAAGTATATTAGAAGCTTAATTGCAATTCTGAAAACAAGTTGTAATTTATCTAGCAAATAAATGCCTAAGTGCCTAAACGTAGGTCGCACTATCAGATTGTTGGACCTGTAGAAAGGCCTACGTACCCTCAAACACTGGCTGCTCCCCATCCCAGTGTTCGTCCTCGCCACAGGTCCGCACCAAGTCGCCGCTGATGTGGCGATAGTGGTCCGCAGGTTGGTACGTTACTTTGGATCCGACCGTCAGACTGCCGACAGAACGCACGCCGCCCACTATGTTTGTGGGTGCCTTGCATGTGGTTTCTGCAATTCGTATATGGTTTATATTGTTGATAAGATTTCTTAAAGCAATTGCGTGCACGCACGCACGCACGCACGCACGCACACGCAAGCGCACACACGCACGCACACGAACACGATGAAAGTATTAGACACTTTATACATATCTAAACATGCCCGTTAGATTAATTTATATCACGAATAACATCCATACATAATTTGCAATACTTAAGTGTATTAAAATAGGCTATGTAATTTTAAAAAATACTAGAAATACAGGCTGTGTATCGTATTATAAGTTAACGTATGGGCCGGTTGTATAATGTTGTTATAATAAATGTAATTGCTACTTACACTTATGATTAGAACGTGTGTATTGTTGTTATATGGTGCACTACCATGCTATTCAAAATGGAATATATAAGGTATAACATTAAGAGGAATAAAAATAAAACTTTTCAACAAAATCCGGAAACACAAACTAACTTTGTTGGGGCAAATCAGAAGACAGGAAGGAATACAAGGGGAAACATTTGAGTGAAGGAGGTGGGGTGAACGAGGAAGGAAAAGACCAAGAGCCACACGACAGACAACATCAAGACGTGGATGGGAAATATGAAGATTTGACAAGAACGGCATTAGACAGACATTAGTGGCGAACAATGACAGCTGACATTCCGATGAAGGATGACACCACACGATGATGACGACAATTATAACTCCAGTTATTGAACACATTTAGTGCATGCATGCATTGTGACGTACGCGCACACACGAGAGGTGTCCCGGACCACACGCCCTCTGCCAGACACGTCATCACTAGGCTGCCGCTCTCCCTGTGGTGGCCAGGCAGACATTCCGAGGTGACAGCGTCCTCGTAGTGGGCGCCTGTCTGGTCTGTCACCCGACTTCCCACGCCTGTAACGTCGCCGCACTTGACGCCTGTAGAGAGGAATGACATTTCTGTTACGAGAGTCCCAAAATTACTCAGTGCACGTTTATCCAAAACGCCCATCACACCAGTGACGCCACTCACCGTATCACCACTGCCACAACTTATATTTCATGTGCTGATTCTGCACATGTTCATTTCATTTGGTAATTTCGTAATTTGTTTTAAGGCATCGCTCAAATACAAATGGCATACAATGGTGGATAACGTTTGCATCGAAAATGTGTCTACAAATACATTAACATTCGGTTTTGTCTGAAACTATGGTACGTAGGCCTGTACTGCACAGTTGCTGTGACGGCGTTAACAACAATCACGTGGCAAAGCTAATCAGTCGTTTATACTACTCCGCATCTGTCCATTTTGAATTTATGATCAAGTTGTGGCAGAGGTGATATGATAAGTGGCGCCACTGTCGGGGAATGTGAGTTCAGTCTTTAGCAGCTACAATCCTGCTTTTCATTGCAAATGCGTATAATAAATGAGGTTCATCTATTCATTGATGTCTTCGAATCATTTAATTTGAATACCATGATCACGTAGACACGTAAATAGTTATCGCGATTGATTTTGCATGCGCACGAAATAATCGCGTCCGGAATTATTCAAGTATCAAATCGACTGATATTTCCGTTTCGGTTGCTTAATGGTGTTGTTTATATATAAGTGACACTGTTTTATATATCAGATGCTCCTTATATCCACGTGTGCATAAAACAGTGCGGGCCAGAACGGAGATTTCATAATTGTTCCTTTTAAACAGGTGTCCTTTGTATGGGGGTCCCTATAGCAAGAGTCCGCAGTGCAACCCAAAATAAAACAGGGTCGTGTGCTTGTAATCATATAAAAAAAATTGAACATTGTTCCATTAGGCCACCAGGAATTTGTTATTTTATTACAGATTCGTGACACCCGGTGTAAAGGTAAAAATTAGAAGGACAAAAATTCTCCTGCTGGAGACGATATAACGAAAGGATTGCACGCACGCAGTGTGCCGCGGCAAGGAGGCTGCACGACGGGGTATCCCCATATTAGGGACATTTTCTGACTAAAATGAAGGTCTGCAGGATACCACCGCATGCATTATGTAGGAAAACATGGGAAAGCTTTAAGGCAAAGAAATTAGTTGTGGCTAAAACATGGCATGGAAGAAAAAGTTTATTTGAAAAAGAACAAAAAGCAAGTGATCTGACCAAACTGGCAAGAATGGATATCTCCTTCACACAGCAGGAAACTTTGCACTTCTGAATAGACCCAGACATACACTTATTGTGAAGGCGTTACATCATCTAGTCTACATCACTCACGTGTACAGTTGAGAGACACCCGTGTCCAGTCTCCATCGACCAAGCATTCGGACTCGACCTCATTGCTCTCGTAGCCGACGTCACAACGGTAGTGGACAACACATCCACGACTGACGCAGCTGTCTGTCACCCTGGCGTATTTCACCGGTGGTGGTGTCCCACACGTCACTTCTGGAGACACCAAATAAACACTGTAGTCGGCAATACTCACAAGGCACACGCCAATTTAATCAACAATATCTTTTGTAAGTGAGCAAGGAAGCCATTGGCTGCTCGAGAGCCGACAACTGTTTCAAGTGAGCAAGGAAGCCATTGGCTGCTCGAGAGCCGACAACTGTTGTAAGTGAGCAAGGAAGCCATTGGCTGCTCGAGAGCCGACAACTGTTTCACCCGTCCTTCTTTTTATTTTAAGCATATTCGTACATTAACACACAATGGCGATTTAACGGGACATTGGGTCACGCCTTTGGTTTAAATGTTTGATTTTTCGTATTTGTTGCGCCCCTACACGGGAGCATGGTAAACTAGTGGGTGATTAGGCTTATCCCCCTTTTGGCCTCCTCTTTACATTTCATTCATCGCCTCTGTCAGAAAGGGTGTTTTCTCATTCTCATCTTCTGTATTCCTTCCTTAAAGGTCACTCCTCAATTCGATTTTCAAATTCATTTGACGAAAATTCAAACCTACATAAAATAAGACATCCTAGCTCGCTTGAGTAATTTTTCTACGTGGTTTTTGTTAAATCATCAGACAAACTATTACATTATTTGATGTTTGGGCCATCATTTATTGAAGAGAAAAGTGAAACTCTGAAAACTCACGAATTTCGCCCTTGGTGAAATTTCGTAGCTTTGTCATATGATAGCTTTGTCATGTGATCGGCAACAGGATGGAAATCGCGCCCGTGATCGGCCTTGACTCCATAAAGTGCTTAACATCTTGGTTATGCACTTTTTTTTAGCCTTTCTAGATCTAACGACAAAAGGAAATTCTTTCGATGATGTGAAAAAAATAAGGAGGTTTCTAAGTTCTTGAATTATTTCTTCCAACCAATCATTCGCTCTCTTTCGTCGTCTCATGTAAGGTAGAGTTAAGGAGAAATTGGCGCACCATTTAGAGATAATGATAACGAACATATACAGTCACTAACACTGCATGACCGAGACGAATCGTACAAACGGCCTTTAAATCAAACGTCTGTTTTATCACTACATGCATGCAAGTAGTTTTCTTGCAGCGGTAACAACCTCAGTGGTTTGTTTTAAAAATAGCTTTTTAGTCAAAGATTTCCTCTTACGAGTAGAGAGGGAAATAATAAAAAAATCGCTTCGGCTGTTAGTGATATTTAAGTCTGGCAGTTAGATAATTTGCCGGATGTACTTAACCCGTGTCATCATAGCCGATTGTGCTTGACAGAGCTAATTATCGAACGACTCCTCGGAGTGGGAGTATTTCTGTGTTTTCTCTAACAAGAAATAGATCTTTGAAATCACAAGTATGTCTGACGATGAAAAATTATTATTGCATCAGTTTTTAAGTCGGTGAGTTCTATAGCCTTCGGGAAACAACTCCTGTTATTCTGAAAATACGCTGACTGACCTTGGCACATCAATGACGGCTTCGTCCATTTGCCATCCAATTGACAAAGCTGAATCCCTCGCCCGCCTTCCGCTCGTAGCCATGGTTACATGAGTACGTAACTTTCCCACCAACCACGTCGCCATTCCGCATTGAGTAGGAGGCATTGGTGACGTCCAGCGGGGAGCCGCAGTGTACCTCTGGGGAAACCACATAACTCGAGTGAATGTTTGAACGGCAGGTTAGATAACAAGACAAATTGGTTGAATTGTCAGATCCATAGTCTGACGTAACAATACTTACTCATGAACGTGACCTCTGTCAAGCTCCGTTTTACAAACCATGGTAAACCACACACGCACGCGCGCGCGCACGCACGCCACACGCACGCCACGCCACGCCACACACACACCACACCAATACACCACACCACACCACACACCACACACACACACACACACACACACACACACACACACACACACACACACACACGCACGCACGCACGCACGCACGCACGCACGCACTCACGCACGCACGCAAGTACGCACGCACGCACGCACGCACACACACACACACACACACACACACACACACACTCACACTCACTCACGCACGCACGCACGCACACACCATACCATACCATACCACACAACACAACACAACACACCACACCACACGCACAGGACGGCACATCAGTCAGATAAAACATTCCCACATAATGTTCTCGCCGAAACAACTTTGCACTTTGTTTTTGTTGAGCTTGAGCCATAAATGCAATGAAAAATACAACAGAATGTCAAACGTTGGCGACAATATTTGTTAGCTTGACGGACCTGGTTGCTAGGAAAACAATCGTGTAAAGATGGATCTGAAAAATAGGGATATGGTTTAAAAACAGTTTATTCAAACGCATATACAAGTATGTAGGTACAATATGGGGTGTGGGTGTGTGTGTGTGTGTGTGTGTGTGTGTGTGTGTGTGTGTGTGTGTGTGTGTGTGTGTGTGTGTGTGTGTGTGTGTGTGTGTGTGTGTGTGTGTGTGTGTGTGTGTGTGTGTGTGTGTGTGTGTGTGTGTGTGTGTGTGTGTGTGTGTGTGTGTGTGTGTGTGTGTGTGTGTGTGTGTGTGTGTGTGTGTGTGTGTGTGTGTGTGTGTGTGTGTGTGTGTGTGTGTGTGTGTGTGTGTGTTTTTATGTGTGTGTACGTGAATGTTTTGTGTGCGCGCGTGGATGAGTGTGTACAGACGTATGTATATCGTCTCACCTGTACATTCCGGGTCGTCGTTCTGCCAACGCCCGTCATCACCGCACACTTTGGTCAGATTGCCTGCCTCCAGTCTGAAGCCTGGCAGACACGAATATGTGGCGGTGTCGTTCACTCGTACCCCGTTAGTAGTCAACGACGTGTTGGCGATGTCCGTAGGAGGTCTACATAGCACTTCTGCAATACGTAACTATGTCGATATATACCGATGAGCACAACAGTTACCTACTGGTTATGTTAACAATGTAAAAAGACTCAAATCAAGTCGAGAACACTGCGTTTGGCTAACAAGAAGCCTGACGTACACGCGATACATTTAATGCAATAAAAAGATTTTTTCATGAAGTACTGGAAATAGCTTAGCTGAATGTGCCACCAATGTGCATATTCTAAGAATTATAGCTATTGGAACACGTTATGGCGTTAAATATTATATTTAATAATTTTATTATCGAACTAGATCTAATCTATATTGATCACGCACGCACATACATCCATACACGTTTGTGTATCCAACTTGACATACCGAGACAAAATGGCGGCGTTCCGCTCCAGCGTCTGTCGGCCTGGCATTGTCGCGTCCATTGGCCGCCAGTCGCTGGCACAAACCCAGGCAGACATGTGTACGTGATGTTTGTCATGTAATCTAGCTCGTTCGTGCTGGCGGTGGCATGAGCAACGGGCGCCGGCGGACCACAGGACACGACTACAACACGAAGGACGAACACATGATTGCACAAATGCTAACATCATATGTATTGATCTTCATGCGGCATTCAACGCAATAGTAGCGAATTATGCGAAAGAATGCTTTGCGAGTGGTACGTTTTATGTGCAAGCACGCACGCACAAACACGTGCACACACGCATTTTATAACCTAGGCGAAATATTACTATCATATATAACTTTGTCTGATATTGTTTTAGCATATTCGCTTTTGGATTCTGGCATGTTTTTGTCAATAGAACTTGGCTGTGTCCGACTTACTTCTGCAGACAGGCGCTTCTCCTGACCAAGTCTTGCTGCTCTGACACGTTCTTGACAAGTCTCCCCAGAGGAGTTCGTGACCTTCATAACACCGATACACGATCGTTGTGTTGTATTTATTCGCATCTGGGTCCCCCGCAACGACCTCTGTGTAATTCGGTGACGCCAACATTTGACATTTAACGGCTGCAATTGAATAGGTATACGTATACGTTGAAACGACACAGATATATCAAAAACCAAAATACATTAACATAAATAAATACTATATTTCGCATAAACAGTTTCTGCGTGCTTGTGAATTGGGAAATCACAACAGTTGTATATAAATGTACTGCAATCATAATAATATTTAGAATAATGTTGTTTTAAAAGCGATTATTTGCGATGATGAGATGATTTGAACTTATCAATATGATAAGTTAATCAATGTAATAAATTAATCAAGTTAATAAAATACAAAGTAACAAAAGACCTCAATCAAACCCTTCAGGTTTACAGACTTTTTTCGCCGTCGTAAAGTACAACGCAACTGGGTGACGTCACATGACATCACGTGACTGTGTTACCTGTGCACTGAGGCACCTCTCCTGCCCACTGTCCGTCGAGTTTGCACAATTGTTCCAAATGACCACCAGTCAGTTCGAAGCCAGCAGCACACTTGTACTGCAGTGTGGTGCCCGGAGTGTAAGGTGCCGCTCCGTTTAGCAGGGCAGAGCCGGCCGGGTGATTAACCGTTGGACATAAACGTTCTGTGGACACGCACTTGGAATTAGCATAACAAAATATATACACGTATGTCCCATATAGCATACACATATAGATTAGAGAGTCATACAGACCATTCCAAACCACACGAACTGTCAAGCGGACAAGGAATCCATTGGCTTATCGAGGGTCCAACAATTTTTTATTTATTCATAATTGATAATGTGTTCAATTTATTCATTCAATGTTCTCTTTGACAATGAGTATTTTCTGAAATCCAATCTACACTGTTCCTCCACTAACGTTACTTCCTGTCCTCTAGTTCTTCTACCTTTCTTAAGTGAGAAACAAATATTATTATCAATATTTTCAAACCCATTCAAAATCTTAAAACTTCAAATTCATATCCTCTTAACTGCCTTGTCTCTAGGTTTGTCAAGCCACATTTTTGGGCATCGCTTGGTAGCGCTTCGCATGTTACACCTAAAATGTAGTCAACACAATGATTTGGTCTATGCGCTCTCATTGATATAGTTGCCATTGAACCACACACAAACACCTTAAAGGTGGGACAGGCTGAGCAAGTCACCATTAGAAAATACAAATAATAAGAAGTCTACAGGACTGGTCAGAACGGAGGAGACACATATTTAGCCACACTAACAGGAGTTGTAGTGTCACGTGAATCCCCAACTGGCACATGGTGAGCAGGTGAATACTGCAAGACACGTACGCGACGGCAACTACGCAAAATGTGGTTTCTACTTTCTAACTTAATCTAATATGTTTTATTCAGTAAACCACGATGAATGAAACTATGCGACGAGTAAAGTAAACATGGGCTGAACTCCAATCCGAACAAGAATATGTTTGGCTAAAGTAAAGGGAAATACATGTTTGGCTTTTCCTAACCGAGCAAGAAGCAGAACTGTATCAAGTAATGGGAAGGATTATCAATACTATTGACACTGCGAATCGACAAAATGAAGCCGACGTGTGGAAATTTCATTGCTTCTATCAACGTCAATGCAAGTAAGGTGAACTCAAGTTTATACCGTAAAAGATGTTCCTGTGTGTACCCGGCACTATTACTATTGTTATTAAATTCATTTAGCTGACTACCCGGATAAAAAACAATCATTGCTAAAGTAGCATCAATACTTTACAGTAAAATGTTTCCATAATTCACAACAAATTACGTATTTGTCATTTTAGGCATTAACTTTTGCACAATGTGCTATGGTTGAAATGAAGCCTGGTCGAATCATTTGTTTTTTATAATTGGACTTTCTAGCATGAACGATACAAAAACAAGAGCACACACAGTTATCCTGTACACTGTAACTCTGTACACTAAGATCAATCGATCTGCTATTGATAATGCCAGTTTACCTGTGTAATAAACCATTCACGTCAATGCAAATCCACAACATGTATAATGTTCATGTCGATGTTACAATTTAGTATATTGTACTTTCACACATGGCGATGGAACTCCTAGCTCGTTTACAGTTAGGTTATATATTTTTAATAATTATATTATCAAAATTATAAGTTCACCCATATATTACGATATCATGCTATGCCATGCATGTTTTGTTTTATTACAATTGTTACATGGTAAACCAAATGAGCGTGACTGTTGATCAGGCATATTTACTGTACAATAACATTAACGCAAAACAAAACGGCATAAAATTCTTTAAATTCCTTTTGATAAAAATATGAAATGTAATGTTTAATATATCGTACCTTCGCACGTGGCCACGTTGCTCCAATGGCCGTTTTCCGTGCACATGCGTACACCGGTACTCCCGGTTAGTCTGTAGCCCTGAATACATGTCATCTCACACGTATCCATGTAGTTCTTTGTGCTTGACGTACAAGTTGTGTCCGTGTATATCTCGCCAATCTGCACGTCGATAGGTGGACACGTGACCACTGAAACTCGTGACGTATTACAATGTACAAACACGATTTTGTACAGTGGTTCATCTCTACACAATATTATTATATTGAGTGCGTTCTTCATATTGAATAGCATCGTCGCGGAATTCTTAAAATCAGAATTATAATTGCAGTAATCACAAATCCGCCTCTAATAGCAACGATCACAACATTCTTCCGCTCAAAACTAGAAAATATGCAATATATATTCGTAGCGCAGTATCTATAAATGCAACATGTTCAACATTAAATTTTCATTAATCAATCAAAACCGAACTCCTTTTTGAGCGTATGTGTGTCAAACAATATCACTAGCAAAATGCCCGTTCTCAGGACGTGACAACTTAATAATTCTTACGTGACAGTCATTATGGCAATGTTTTCCAAATAGGTGATCGCTAATATAAAAGGCCAACATTGTTTATTGTTTGAGCCAGATGGCGCCACGTACTCTCTAACGGTTTACGTACCGAAGTATTCGTCGTGCGCTCACGTCGTTTCTGCGATTTGAAGTTAACGTTTTACGTAGCGAACGATTGAATTACCATAAGAAGCACTAAGAACCCTTGAAATACGGGTATTTTGAAAATATAAAGTGTTCCGTTTGATTGGTGGGGTCGTAGATTAATCCCTATAAGTTTGGCGCCCAAGGTGCAAGTTGTGTAGGATAAAATCGTTAACATACATACATACGCTACCTCGATTACAGTTAGATTATGTACGTTGAATAATTACATTATAAAAACTAGAAGTTCACCCGTATGTTACGACATCATGCGATGCCATGCATGTTTTGTTTTATTACATTTGTTACATGCTAAACCAAATGAGCGTGACTGTTGATCAGGCATATTTACTGTGCAATAACATCCACGCAACACTCAACGCCATAAAAAAAAATTTCATTAAAACTCCTTTTGATGAAAATATGAAATGTAATGTTTAATATATCGTACCTTCGCACGTGGCCACGTTGCTCCAATGGCCATTTTCTGTGCACCGTCGTACACCGGTACTCCCGGTTAGTCTGTAGCCCTGAATACATGTCATCACACACGTATCCATGTAGTTCTTTGTGCTTGACGTACAAGTTGTGTCCGCGTATATCTGGCCACTGTGCACGTCGATAGGTGGACACGTGATCACTGAATCACCGGACGTACAACAACGTACAAACACGATTTGTACAGTGATTCATCTCTAAACAATGTTATTATATTGAGTGCATGCTTCATATAGAATAGTTATAATTACAGTAATCACATATCTGCGTCTAATGGCAGCAACGACAACATTCTTTCGCTCAAAACTAGAAAATATCCAATATAAATACGTAGCATGGTATATGAATGTAACATGTTCAACCATAAATGTTCATTAATCAATGGAAAATCGAACTTCTTTTTGAGCGTATGAATGTTTGTCAATTAATATCACTAGCAAAAATGCATGTCCCCACGCCTGGATAACTTGGTGGTTCATTCGTGATTATCATCATAGCAATGTTTACCAAATCGGTGATCGCTAATATAAATATCCAACATAGTTCATTGTTACGTGCTATATGGCGCCACGTACACTTAAACGGTTTACGTACCGAAGTATTTGCCGCGCGCACGCGCGTCGTTTCTGCGATTTGAAGTTGACATTTTACGTAACGAAGAATCGATTTACCATAAGAACCACTGAGAACCCTTGATATACGGTGTTTAAAAAAAAATAAAGGCGTTACGTTTCATTCGTGGAGTCGTAGATTACTCCCTGAAAGTTTGGCGGCCGAGGTGCAAGCCGTCTAGGAGGAAAACGTTAACAAACAAACGTACGCTACTTCGATTATAATTAGATTATGCACCTTAAAAATAACATTACAAAAACTGGAAGTATCCCCTTGTGTTAATACGTTAAACAATATCATGCCTCTTTTGTTTTATTACATTTGTTACATAATAAACCTAACGAGCGTGATTGTTGATCAGGCATATTTACTGTGCAATAAAATCCACGCAAAACTCAACGCCATAAAAAATTTTTTCTCTAAAACTCCTTTTGATGAAAAACAGTATATATCTATAACCAAATAAAAGGGGTTGTCGGACCCAGTAGGCCAAAACAAAAATGTTGGTCTGGGTATAATTATGCACCCACTGTTCAAAAAGGTTTACGTTCCTTAAACACGAACCCCTAATGTGTCGCAGCAGTGGAACTGTAATATGAAATGTAATGTTTAGTATATCGTACCTTCGCACGTGGCCACGTTGCTCCAATGGCCGTTTTCCGTGCACTGGCGTACACCGGTACTCCCGGTTAGTCTGTAGCCCTGAATACATGTCATCACACACGTATCCATGTAGTTCTTTGTGCTTGACGTACAAGTTGTGTCCGTGTATATCTCGCCACTCTGCACGCCGATAGGTGGACACGTGACCACTGAAACACGTGACGTATTACAATGTACAAACACGATTTTTTACAGTGGTTTATTTGATCACAATATTATTACATTGCATGCATGCTTCATATAGAATAGCATTGTCGCGGAATTCTTAAAATCATAGTTATAATTACAGTAATCACATATCCGCCTCTAATAGCAGCGATCACAACATTCTTCCGCTCAAAACTAGAAAATATGCAATATATATTCGTAACGCTGTATCTACGAATGCAACATGTTCAACATTAAATTTTCATTGATCAATCAAAACCGAACTCCTTTTTGAGCGTATGAAGGTGTCAATCAACATCACTAGCAAAATGCCCGTCCTCAGGACGTGATAACTTGTTAATTCTTACGTGACAATCATTATAGCAATGTTTACAAATAGGTGATCGCTAATATAAAAGGCCAACATTGTTTATTGTTTGAGCCAGATGGCGCCACGTACTCTCTAACGGTTTACGTACAGAAGTATTCGTCGTGTGCTCACGTCGTTTCTGCGATTTTAAGTTGACGTTTTACGTAGCGAACGATTGATTTACCATAAGAAGCACTATGAACCCTTGAAATACGGGTATTTCGAAAATATAAAGGTGTTTCGTTTGGTTGGTGGGGTCGTAGATTAATCCCTGTAAGTTTGGCGCCCAAGGTGCAATTCGTGTAGGATAAAAATGTTAACATACATACATACGCTAGCTCGATTACAGTTAGATTATGTACGTTGGATAATTACATTATAAAAACTAGAAGTTCACCCATATGTTACGACATCATGCGATGCCATGCATGTTTTGTTTTATTACATTTGTTACATGCTAAACCAAATGAGCGTGACTGTTGATCAGGCATATTTACTGTGCAATAACATCCACGCAAAACTCAACGCCATAAAAATGGTTTCTTTAAAACTCCTTTTGATGAAAATGTGAAATGTAGTGTTTAATATATCGTACTTTCGCACGTGGCCACGTTGCTCCAATTGCCGTTTTCCGTGCACTGGCGTACACCGGTACTCCCGGTTAGTCTGTAGCCCTGAATACATGTCATCTCACACGTATCCATGTAGTTCTTTGTGCTTGACGTACAAGTTGTGTCCGCGTATATCTGGCCACTGTGCACGTCGATAGGTGGACACTTGATCACTGAATCACCGGACGTACAACAACGTACAAACACGATTTTGTACAGTGGTTCATCTCTAAACAATATTATTATATTGAGTGCATGCTTCATATAGAATAGTTATAATTACAGTAATCACATATCTGCGTCTAATGGCAGCAACGACAACATTCATTCGCTCAAAACTAGAAAATATCCAATATAAATACGTAGCATTGTATATGAATGTAACATGTTCAACCATAAATGTTCATTATTCAATGGAAAATCGAACTTCTTTTTGAGCGTATGAATGTTTGTCAATTAATATCACTAGCAAAAATGCATGTCCCCACGCTTGGATAACTTGGTGGTTCATACGTGATTATCATCATAGCAATGTTTACCAAATCGGTGATCGCTAATATAAATATCCAACATAGTTCATTGTTACGTGCCATATGGCGCCACGTACTCTTAAACGGTTTACGTACCGAAGTATTTGCCGCGCGCACGCGCGTCGTTTCTGCGATTTGAAGTTGACATTTTACGTAACGAAGAATTGATTTACCATAAGAACCACTGAGAACCCTTGATATACGGTGTTTAAAAAAAAAAATATAGGCGTTACGTTTCATTCGTGGAGTCGTAGATTACTCCCTGAAAGTTTGGCGGCCGAGGTGCAATCCGTCTAGGAGGAAAACGTTAACAAACAAACGTACGCTACTTCGATTATAATTAGATTATGCACCTTAAAAATAACATTACAAAAACTAGAAGTATCCCCTTGTGTTAATACGTTAACATCCACGCAAAACTTAACGCCATGAATTTTTTTTTCTCTAAAACTCCTTTTGATGAAAAACAGTATATATCTATAACCAAATAAAAGGGGTTGTCGGACCCAGTAGGCCAAAACAAAAATGTTGGTCTGGGTATAATTATGCACCCACTGTTCAAAAAGGTTTACGTTCCTTAAACACGAACCCCTAATGTGTCGCAGCAGTGGAACTGTAATATGAAATGTAATGTTTAGTATATCGTACCTTCGCACGTGGCCACGTTGCTCCAATGGCCGTTTTCCGTGCACTGGCGTACACCGGTACTCCCGGTTATTCTGTAGCCCTGAATACATGTCATCACACACGTATCCATGTAGTTCTTTGTGCTTGACGTACAAGTTGTTTCCGTGTATATCTCGCCACTCTGCACGCCGATAGGTGGACACGTGACCACTGAAACACGTGACGTATTACAATGTACAAACACGATTTTTTACAGTGGTTTATTTGATCACAATATTATTACATTGCATGCATGCTTCATATAGAATAGCATTGTCGCGGAATTCTTAAAATCATAGTTATAATTACAGTAATCACATATCCGCCTCTAATAGCAGCGATCACAACATTCTTCCGCTCAAAACTAGAAAATATGCAATATATATTCGTAACGCTGTATCTACGAATGCAACATGTTCAACATTAAATTTTCATTGATCAATCAAAACCGAACTCCTTTTTGAGCGTATGAAGGTGTGTCAATCAACATCACTAGCAAAATGCCCGTCCTCAGGACGTGATAACTTGTTAATTCTTACGTGACAATCATTATAGCAATGTTTCCAAATAGGTGATCGCTAATATAAAAGGCCAACATTGTTTATTGTTTGAGCCAGATGGCGCCACGTACTCTCTAACGGTTTACGTACAGAAGTATTCGTCGTGTGTTCACGTCGTTTCTGCGATTTTAAGTTGACGTTTTACGTAGCGAACGATTGATTTACCATAAGAAGCACTATGAACCCTTGAAATACGGGTATTTCGAAAATATAAAGGTGTTTCGTTTGGTTGGTGGGGTCGTAGATTAATCCCTGTAAGTTTGGCGCCCAAGGTGCAATTCGTGTAGGATAAAAATGTTAACATACATACATACGCTAGCTCGATTACAGTTAGATTATGTACGTTGGATAATTACATTATAAAAACTAGAAGTTCACCCATATGTTACGACATCATGCGATGCCATGCATGTTTTGTTTTATTACATTTGTTACATGCTAAACCAAATGAGCGTGACTGTTGATCAGGCATATTTACTGTGCAATAACATCCACGCAAAACTCAACGCCATAAAAATGGTTTCTTTAAAACTCCTTTTGATGAAAATATGAAATGTAATGTTTAATATATCGTACTTTCGCACGTGGCCACGTTGCTCCAATTGCCGTTTTCCGTGCACTGGCGTACACCGGTACTCCCGGTTAGTCTGTAGCCCTGAATACATGTCATCTCACACGTATCCATGTAGTTCTTTGTGCTTGACGTACAAGTTGTGTCCGCGTATATCTGGCCACTGTGCACGTCGATAGGTGGACACTTGATCACTGAATCACCGGACGTACAACAACGTACAAACACGATTTTGTGCAGTGGTTCATCTCTAAACAATATTATTATATTGAGTGCATGCTTCATATAGAATAGTTATAATTACAGTAATCACATATCTGCGTCTAATGGCAGCAACGACAACATTCTTCCGCTGAAAACTAGAAAATATGCAGTACAAATACAGTATAGCATTGTATCTATGAATGCAACATATTTAACATTTCATTAATCAAAAAACACGGAACCCCTTTTTAGCGTATTCCTGTTTGTCAATTAATATAATCATGCACCTTAAAAAAATATTACTTTATAAAACGTAAGATCCCTACAATCAAGTGGCAACAGACAATCCCTAACACTGATGTCTTGAAAAGAGCGAACATGACCAGTGTTGAAGCTTGACTAGCAACACCTCAGGTCCGCTGGGCTGGACATGTGATCCGGATGGGTGAAAAAAGTTGCACGAAACGGATTTTTTTTTGTGGGAGGACGACGGCTCAAAGACGTAATTAAGCGGCATGCCAGACCTACTGAGGTCAACGTCAACACCTGGGAAAGAAAAGCCTTGAACCGGACCAGCTTGGTTAGCGAGGCTAGTGGGCGCCCATCGTTAGCTCATTCGCCAACAGAGAAGAAATTCTTGCCATAGCCAACCTTCCGGCACAGACACCACTCGTCATTGGATCCGGTAGCACTGCATGCGTGCTTTATGCCTTCCTTGTCTTAGTCGACCGCGATAGACAGCCGATGGGGTGTATATAATAGTGTGTGTAAATGCATATGCATGTACCGACTTCATCTCAACTGACCAACTGAGCAGAGTTAATGAGATCGTGCCAACAGCACTGGGAGCACTGGTTCCTGTACTTCAGCACAAAACTGGTTCCTGTTCGTCAACGTCGGCAAAACGGAGTGTACAATCATCAGCCGTGAAACCGAAAGTGTTGCCGAAGAATGGAGGTCGACCAAGAAACTGCTCGGAGACGCTGGGGATCTGTCTCGCCGAAAAATGCTTGCGGTCACTGCTTTCCATTCTGTGTGTTCTCTTTAGCTGCGAAGACAACTTGTCAGTGAGCAACTCCGATTGCGTTTATATAGAACGCATTTGTACTTCCTGTGTTACTGTTCAATGCGGGTGCGTGGGGCCTGACAGGGTCGGAAACGGAAAAACTAGATGCCTTCCATAGGAAGCAGCTCCGCTCGCTCATCGGGATTCTCTGGCCACAGAGGATAAGCAACGTAAAGTTGCACGGACTCGCTTGGACGAGAAGGCGCCCGCAAACCAAGCAATGTCCGCAAATTTCCAAGCGGAAGCACTCAACGTATATCGCGGCCGACCTAGAACCGGCGTCCCTGGCAGCAGATCGGCTGTGGCTAAAGACAAGGGCCGACCTAGAACCGGCGTCCCTGGCAGCAGATCGGCTGTGGCTAAAGACAAGGGCCGACCTAGAACCGGCGTCCCTGGCAGCAGATCGGCTGTGGCTAAAAACAGGGGCCGACCTAGAACCGGCGTCCCTGGCAGCAGATTGCGTGTGGCTAAAGACAGGGGCCGACCTAGAACCGGCGTCTCTGGCAACAGATTGCGTGTGGCTAAAGACAGGGGCCGACCTAGAACCGGCGTCTCTGGCAGCAGATCGTGTGTGGCTAAAGACAGGGGCCGACCTAGAACCGGCGTCTCTGGCAGCAGATCGGCGTGTGGCTAAAGACGGGGGCCGACCTAGAACCGGCGTCTCTGGCAGCAGATCGGCGTGTGGCTAAAGACGGGGGCCGACCTAGAACCGGCGTCTCTGGCAGCAGATCGTGTGTGGCTAAAGACGGGGGCCGACCTAGAACCGGCGTCTCTGGCAGCAGATCGGCGTGTGGCTAAAGACGGGGGCCGACCTAGAACCGGCGTCCCTGGCAACAGATCGTGTGTGGCTAAAGACAGGGGCCGACCTAGAACCGGCGTCTCTGGCAACAGATTGCGTGTGGCTAAAGACAGGGGCCGACCTAGAACCGGCGTCTCTGGCAGCAGATCGTGTGTGGCTAAAGACAGGGGCCGACCTAGAACCGGCGTCTCTGGCAGCAGATCGGCGTGTGGCTAAAGACAGGGGCCGACCTAGAACCGGCGTCTCTGGCAGCAGATCGTGTGTGGCTAAAGACAGGGGCCGACCTAGAACCGGCGTCTCTGGCAGCAGATCGGCGTGTGGCTAAAGACGGGGGCCGACCTAGAACCGGCGTCTCTGGCAGCAGATCGGCGTGTGGCTAAAGACGGGGGCCGACCTAGAACCGGCGTCTCTGGCAGCAGATCGTGTGTGGCTAAAGACGGGGGCCGACCTAGAACCGGCGTCTCTGGCAGCAGATCGGCGTGTGGCTAAAGACGGGGGCCGACCTAGAACCGGCGTCCCTGGCAACAGATTGTGTGTGGCTAAAGACAGGGGCCGACCTAGAACCGGCGTCTCTGGCAACAGATTGCGTGTGGCTAAAGACAGGGGCCGACCTAGAACCGGCGTCTCTGGCAGCAGATCGTGTGTGGCTAAAGACAGGGGCCGACCTAGAACCGGCGTCTCTGGCAGCAGATCGGCGTGTGGCTAAAGACAGGGGCCGACCTAGAACCGGCGTCTCTGGCAGCAGATCGTGTGTGGCTAAAGACAGGGGCCGACCTAGAACCGGCGTCTCTGGCAGCAGATCGGCGTGTGGCTAAAGACGGGGGCCGACCTAGAACCGGCGTCTCTGGCAGCAGATCGGCATGAGGCTAAAGACAAGGGCCGACCTGGAGCAGCTGCGTCGGATCACCAAGAATAAAACCCAGTGGAGCAAACTACACAAAACAATAATTGAAAGGAAACTGTGTAAGCGGACGTAAGAGCCAGCTGCTCTCACAAGCTGACAGTCGCGACTGCGAAAGACACTTTTAATAAGTACATTTCATAACCTGAATCTCATCGAACAGTGTTTCAGTAACACCACCACAACACAGACAATTACCATTTTGTCCTTGTTAAATATGGAGATGCTCATTCACTGTACATTCTCGTAGGCATTCGAAATTTAGATAATTTCGTTTACCCTCGATTCAGCTCACGGAACAAATGATGCAACTCAGTGATGTGCTCTTGATAATGAGCAAAACAGGGGAAGTATTTGCGTACCACAAACATTACGGATAATGTGCTATATATTTGATCATTTCCTGTTCACCACCGACCATGCAAAACGGGAAAAGCACGTACAGCCGTCCGTACACGGTACGATCCGACCCGATACTACGCGATTTAGATTTTTTATTGCTGCATCGAGTCGGGCTGCGTCGGACTGAGTCGGGCTGCGTCGGACTGAGTCGGGCTGGATTAATTCAACCGTTTTCTTGTACATCGGTGTACGTTTCCAGGTTTTAATCGAACATTGTACTGCATTGTATTCATTATTCCACACCCCAATGTAATGAAAACGTATAAATGACACGTATTATACATTAAGGGGGGTATACAATGATGGTCTTTGTTAACTGAAATGGAGTTTGTTGGGGTCTCGCTATAATTAAAACGCCAAAATTCTCTTAATGTTACGATCGCCAAATACGTCTTAACATATTATCTTAAAATCTTAAGGATGTTATAAGTCGTGCGATAATATTTATTGCTGTAGCTTATTTACTGCCAGAAGTTGTATAAAACGTGATTTGGCAGATCAATAAATTATTTACATTTATTTTGTCAGTCGTTAATTACAAAAAAACGATCGTTGTATATTTATTTCATCGCCAAATGTTGAATGTTTGAAATGGATTTTATTTTTAGCCAACCGGGATGTTACTCTCTAATAAATTAAGTAAATCGTTGTACATTCCCTTTAAGGCCTACCTGGTCGGCGACATTCCCTTTAAACATCTAGTAGCCTACCTGGTCGGCGAAATTCCCTTTAAACATCTAGTAGCCTACCTGGTCGGCGACATTCCCCGTGAAGTAGTGCTATGTCGTACGTCTTTGCTCCTACGTCCACACAGTCTTCATTTGTATTGGTCGAACTCGAAACTTGCCAATTGATGCGTTTATAGCAAACACTGGGAAGAAATAAGAGTACCATTAGTTTTATGCACACGATATTCAAATATATGTGTGACTTGTACAATCACATTATGCAATGATGTTATGTATCGTCAAGTCGCACGACGTCTGGTAACATCCACACTGTTCTGTCTCCAACAAATCAGGTTTCCTGTTGCTTCTCTCAACTTGTCCTTCGTCAGCTTCGTTGTATGCCTGATCTCATTCGTCCACGTCGCGTGTGGTCGATACCTTCTGTTTCGCGATCTTTGCTTGTATTGGGAACGATGATGGAGACGGCACACGCAAGAAGAAGAACGGTACAAAGACGTTGTAGGTGGGTCGTGCGAAACGGAGAGAGAGAACACGGCTTCGTTGAGTTGTTTACCCATTGACTGGGCAGGTAGATCTAAATCCATTGAAGTGCCTTAGCATTATTATACAGACATAGACAAGACGGTTCACCTATGTTACTCCAAGTGACGGACAAGTGGAGAAGATGTAATATATCGTTTCGTATCGTATCGTATATATATATATATATATATATATATATATATATATATACGATACGATACCATTATATATATATATATATATATATATATATATATATATATATATATATATATATATATATATATATATATATATATATATATATATATATATATATAGGTAGGAAGATGCAAACATTGTTTTCTAGCCATATTCATAAAAAGCGATCATCTATTTGGTAAACATTGCAATCATGATTGTCACGTATGAACTATCAAGTTATCCCGTCCTGGGGACGGGCATTTTTACTAGTTACTATAACGGCTAGTGTTACGTCACACTTTCAACAAACCATCAATATATTGCCTGCAGCACCATGTACCAAGGCAAAGATCGATATTTCTGTGAAAATGTAGTGAATCCTGACATTTTACAGTCACGTACTAACTACCAAGTTATCCCGTCCGGATGGTGGGCATTTTTGCTAGTCCAAACAACAATTGCACACAAAGTTCGCGATAGAAAAGAAATTACGTATAACAGGTATTGTATAAAATTAGACTACATTACTTGTCATTTTCTGCAGAGTACATAATGTTTTCTTTGAATGCTATGGATTCGAGACCACGTGTTTTGTAAACCGTTCTGCGTTGTTCTTGGTCGTACCCGGCGCATTCAACCGAGTAGCTTTCTGCAAATAGAGCGCAGTAGCTTATTATGCCAACGGGATATGTTAAATTACATGTATATCTTCAACAATGTCGTAATTTTTAATTAGCCCATTGTAAAGTGGAACAAATAAAACTTCATATGAACACTGGGAAGAGTGGATTGTTCGAGTAAAGAGTAATAATTGATCTAAGACTTTAACCATTGGAAATATATGTCGATCTCCAATAACGTGTAATGACAAATTAAACGCATTATAGATGAATTTACGCAAAACATATCATCATTAGAAAAGAGTAATAAAGATATAATTATTGCTGGGGATTTTAATATTAACTTACTTAAATTAAACGAAAATTACATTTTTGTAGCTTCTTTGATACTTTGATATCACATAGTCTTTATCCTCAAATAACTCTTCCAACTAGATTCACTAGAACAACTATATTAGATAATTTATTTTGTAAACTTCATAAATCCATACTAGAAAATACCACACTAACTAAAAACAATTCTGATCACCGGCCGTGTTTCATAATTATACACAACACTGTAAAGATACACTCTCCTTCTACATATGTCAAAATGAACTAAATGTAGAGGCAATGACAAATGTTTTGTATTAAATAAAACCAGATGACATTTATGATATATTAAATAAAAGTCCAACCGCTGACCAAAACTTGAGTTATTATAATATAATACATGAAGAAATTACACGTGCTAAAAACAAACACATGCCAAGCAAATTAGTAAAATGTAATAAATACAAACACAAGAAATCAACATGGATCACTCAGGGTTTGTTAATATCAATTAGATATCGAGACAAACTGTATAAACAGTTAAAATTAACAAATCCCAATTCAGCAAATTATGAAACTACTAAAATTAACTTTAAAACATGCAACGTGGTATTAAAGAAAAACATTTGGACAGCTAAGCAAATGTATTTTAAATCTCGTTTTTTCTCTTTTTAAAAATTATATACGAAATACCTGGAAAAATATATACGAATGTCTCTCTAAAAACAAACTAAAAAAAAATATCCAACTTATTTTGAAGAAAACGGCACACAAATAACAAAGACACAAATTATTGCAAACAAATTTAATAACCTTTTTACGAATATAGCTCAAACTATTGTAAATGATATCAAATATGAATGTACCAATGATTGCAGTTATTATCTAAATAAACAAATAAACTCTGTTTTTTAAATTCTAAATGTAGACGAAGAAACAGTAAAGAAAATAATACATAATCTACCCACAAAACAGTAGACAGAATTATAAATTCAACGGACAATAATGATATGCCAATTAATATATGTATCGATCTTTCGAAGGCTTTGATGCCATTGACCATTATATTTTATAAAATAAATTAAGGTACTGTGGCCTGGATGGTTCAACTCTACTTTTATTTGAAAATTATTTAAGCAACCGAAAACAGCATGTTGAAATTGCAGAAATGCAATCAGAAATCCTACCTATTAAAATCGGAGTTCCACAATGTTCAATTCAAGGACATTTATTGTTTACTATTTAAATAAATGATTTCCCGCAAGTCAGTAATATGGTTGCTTCATTGTGTATACTGATGATACAACACTCTCCAGCACACTAAAACATTTTAGTGGTACCACACAATATAAAAATAAAAGAACAGAATCTTTAATAGTGATAAACTCTGTAAAATTATTGAATGGTTATATATTAATAAATTTTCATTGAATAAAGACAAATCTAAATATATGATTTTTCATATACCATAAAATATACGCTAACTCTTACTCTTAAAATATATAACATCTACATTGAACGAGTGGTTGAATTTAATTTCCTAGGATTAATTCTGGACACAAATCTAAACTGGAAAAATAATTTAAAATAAATGTTCCAACATGACTGGTATATTAAATAGATTAAATATGTACTACCTCTAGAAATAAAGAAAATGTTATATAATTCTTTAATGTTATCACATATTAACTATTGCATTGTGGCATGGGAATACAAAGGCAGTAGAATAATGACAATTAAAAAGGGCAGTTCGAATAATAACCTTGAACAGGCATAATTCACATACAGAACAACTTTTGAAAAAACTTGAAATACTGAAATTAGAATATCAGCTAAAGCTATAAGAACTTAAATTTTACAATAAATATATTCCCAGTAACTTGCCAGTTTATTTATTAAATTGGAAAATTATCCAAAATTACAATATAAACTCGCAACGTTACAAATATGCATACATCTAGGACAATATATGAGTTTGCCAAAAAAATTCTTAAACACAACTTGCCACACGTTATAAATGATACTCCAGAATTAGTTAGAAAATATATTCACTCGCAGTTTAGGTGGTTTTGCTTACTATTTCAAAAAATTATTTCTTACTAAAAAAAGAAAACATAAGTATAATATATGTCAGTAAAACCTTAAACACTAATAAAATACACATATAGGGATAGCTACATAGGTCTTTCATACATACAAGTACTTAGGTTAGGAATCTACATCAATTAGCTATCTATATACTACAAACAAGCATATCGCTACATACACTCTAGATACAGTTACACTTACAACGACACAGACACCGTATTAAAAAAATTATTAAAATAACAATTTATATATACATATAAAGGATTATATATATATATATATATAACGAATTTATTTTAATATTTTTTTTAATACAGTGTATGTGTCTTTGTAAGTGTAACTGTATCTAGAGTGTATGTAGCGGTATGATTATATATATATATATATATATATATAAATATAAATATAAATATAAATATATAAATATATATATATATATATATATATATATATGAAGACAGACTAAATATAAATTGATATAATAAATGGTTCGTATGACAGCGACTTATTTGTGCTAATAGGAGTCACTGAGCCCTTATTTTTATTATTATTAGTTATAGTTAATTATAGTTGAAGTATATATACAATATATGTATATAAAATATAACAAAAATACTTGTAAACTGCCCACTGTTTAATTTAATTTGGGGTCAAATAAACATCAAAATCAATGTGTGTGTGTGTGTGTGTGTGTGTGTGTGCGTGTGCGTGTGCGTGTGCGTGTGCGTGTGCGTGTGCGTGTGCGTGTGCGTGTGCGTGTGCGTGTGCGTGTGCGTGTGCGTGTGTGTGTGTGTGTGCGTGTGTGTGCGTGTCTGTGCGTGTGGGTTTGTGTGTGTGTGTTTGTGTGTGTGTGTGTGTGTGTGTGCGTGCGTGCGTGCGTGCGTGCGTGCGTGTGTGTGTGTGTGTGTGTGTGTGCGTGTGTGCGTGTGTGCTTGCGTTAGTTGGTGTGTGCAGGTTATTTTGTTTGATGCAATGAGACAGTGAAACAAAACGATGTTAAGGCTAAGTTAAGTTTTCTTTTTCTTAATTAGTCTTACATGCTCGGCAACAAACACGACAACAGTTTGTCTCTAGCATAATACGATTCAATGCTTATGCAATGTGTTGTAACTTTATTAATCTACAAAGACGAATAATTGTCCTGAGAAAAAAAAAAGGAAATTAGATCAAGGAAGAAACATTGCTATATAAAAGCCTATCTTTATATGTTACTAATTATACATGTACCATTTGTCCCATAAACTTCACTACTTCAAAATCGGTGCCAAGTTCCACCGAACCATTTGAACATAAGCAGCTATGTGCGTCGAATTTGTTGTTAACTACGCATTGCAACATCATTAATTTAGGTGATTCACAAAAAAGACCATCAATTAGCAGTTATAAGAAAAGACAAGACCGCACCTAAGACGGGAGGACTGCGTAAAGACAAGACCGCACCTAAGACGGGAGGACTGCGTAAAGACAAGACCGCACCTAAGACGGGAGGACTGCGTAAAGACAAGACCGCACCTAAGACGGGAGGACTGCGTAAAGACAAGACCGCACCTAAGACGGGAGGACTGCGTAAAGACAAGACCGCACCTAAGACGGGAGGACTGCGTAAAGACAAGACCGCACCTAAGACGGGAGCACTGCGTAAAGACAAGACCGCACCTAAGACGGGAGAACTGCGCAAAGACAAGACCGCACCTAAGACGGGAGGACTGCGTAAAGACAAGACCGCACCTAAGACGGGAGGACTGCGTAAAGACAAGACCGCACCTAAGACGGGAGCACTGCGTAAAGACAAGACCGCACCTAAGACGGGAGAACTGCGCAAAGACAAGACCGCACCTAAGACGGGAGGACTGCGTAAAGACAAGACCGCACCTAAGACGGGAGAACTGCGTAAAGACAAGACCGCACCTAAGACGGGAGCACTGCGTAAAGACAAGACCGCACCTAAGACGGGAGAACTGCGCAAAGACAAGACCGCACCTAAGACGGGAGGACTACGTAAAGACAAGACCGCACCTAAGACGGGAGCACTGCGTAAAGACAAGACCGCACCTAAGACGGGAGAACTGCGCAAAGACAAGACCGCACCTAAGACGGGAGGACTACGTAAAGACAAGACCGCACCTAAGACGGGAGCACTGCGTAAATGAGAGTATGCAACATTGGCACAGCCAATGTTGCATATGGGTTTTTATGCGAGCAACACCACATACACTTAATGATTGGTCCATTGCTAATTTATTCTATTATGCTAATCCAGCAGAGCT
>OY759264.1:54598181-54643181 GCA_963662155.1 Lamellibrachia columna
TGCGTGCGTGAGTGAGTGTGTGTGTGTGTGTGTGTGTGTGTGTGTGTGTGTGTGTGTGTGTGTGTGTGTGTGTGTGTGTGTGTGTGTGTGTGTGTGTGTGTGTGTGTGTGTGTTTGTGAGTGTTTGTGAGTGTTTGTGTGTGTTTGTGCGTGCGCGCGCGCGTGTGCGTGTGTGCGTGCGTGTGTGTTTATCCATTTATCCAGACCCATAAATAAAATATTCAATTTCGATACGATACAATAAGAGTTTATTATCCAATAAAACATTGGCTAATTGTCTTCTGCTCGCTGAGCATCATAGGTAAAGAGGATAAAATGTTTTTGACCCTGTTTTTTTGCATTTTGGACACCGGTATCGTCTCTGAGACGGAAAAGGTCAAACTCGGTGTTCAGTGGGTGGGCGTAGTCATTGGCAACTGCATGTGCTTTTCTGTCAGCTGAGAGACAAACTGTGTGGGGAGGCCGATCTTGGAAGCAGTTTTGCAGATGCGGAGAAGCATATTTCGTTTGAGACAGACATAGCAGGTAAAAAAGAGATACTACAATATGTCAACACTGACTCCTGTACAACAATAGTAGAAGTTTGGGGTCAATATGAAACGATCTTGGTTTTCTTAACAGGTACAATCTTTGCTGGCACTTTTTGTACACACTTTGAACATAAAGTCTGGGTGCGAGAAGTCCTGGGCTGAGGTCCAGGCAGATAGTTTTAGTTTTGAGTGTAGGGGATGCACGAAGATGAAGGAACTAGAGGTGGAGTTGGAAGAGCTGAGGCTGCTCGTTGTGGCAATGGTGGGAAGGGAACAGGGGGGTTGTGCCAGTAGTTCCGGTGGGGGAACAGTAGACGATAAAGTGGGGAAAGACACAAGAGATGCTAGGGAGAGGTCACCTCAGCCTGGGAGGAAGCTGAGAGGAGGGAAGGTGACAGGTCGTAGGGAGACAGGACGTAAGGAGACGGGAAGGAAAGGAACGGGAGGGAAGACAACCGGAGTGAAGGAGAGGGGAGTGGGGGAGACAGGAGGGAAGACAACCGGAGTGAAGGAGAGCGGAGTAGCGGAGACAGGAGGGAAGGAGAAGGGAGTGGGGGAGACGGGAGGGAAAACAACCGGAGTGAAGGAGAGGGGAGTAGGGGAGACAGGAGGGAAGGAGAAGGGAGTGCGAGAGACGGGAGGGAAAACAACCGGAGTGAAGGAGAGGGGAGTGGGAGAGACAAGAGCAAAGGAGTGGGAAGTGGGGGAGACAGGAGGGAAGGGGTCAGGACAGAATGTGATGGAGGGGATCGAAAGGAAGAGTTATTCTGCAGCAGTGATAGAGGGGGTGAGGAAGAGAGCGAGGGTGTTTGTGGGGGATTCGATAGTTAGGAAGACCGACAGAGTCTTAAACAAGGGAGATGATGTGGTGGTCTGCTTGCCTGGAGCCAAAATAGAGGCGATAACTGAGAGGGTAAAAAACATCGTAGGCTCGGGTAAGGGTGGATCTGTTTTAGTACACGTAGGGACAAATAACGTAGAGAGGGAGGGTACAACTGCCATAGTTAGAAAATATAGGCAGTTGGTCAGAACACTAAAACAGACGCGGGTTGAGCAGGTAATACTGTCAGGGATTTTACCTGTAATGGGCAGGAGGGGTCACAAATATCGAAATTGTCGGGGGATGGCAATTAACATGTTAGTCCAGAAGCTATGTAGGGAAGAGGAAGTTGGATTTGTGGATTTATGGGGAAGTTTTGTTGGGAGGGCTGATATGTACATGAAGGATGGGCTTCATTTAAGTGGAAAGGGGGCGGCAGTATTCGCGGACAAACTTTCAGCAGCAGTAGATAGTGACTTGGGTACAATGACAAATATTTTTGGAAGTAAACATTCTTTAAACTAGAAGTGCAGGGGGGTTACCTAGAGGTGTCTCAAGCAGAACAAGAGGCCACTAGCACAGATAAACCAATATCAAATCATCCGAAAAACATCTCTAAAAAAGGTTATAGATGCGTATGTTTAAATGCAAGGAGCATAGTAAATAAGAAAAACGAATTAAACATTATGGTAGAAGATATTGACCCTCACATAATTGGTATAACTGAATCATGGGCCAACATAGATATAACAGATGCTGAATTAGGACTGACAGGATATGTAATGTTTAGGAAAGATCGAATAGGAAGAAGGGGCGGGGGAGTTATTTTATATGTTAAAGAATCTATTCAGGCTTATGAAATAAAACTAGAAAGGGAAGCAGATTGCGATGAAGCTGTTTGGTGCAAAATTGTTTAAGGAAATTCAAAATTAACTATTGGATTAGTTTACCGAAGTCCAAACATAAACGAAGAGGACAACACAAAAATAAAAAACGCTATAAAGGAAGTTATTAAAGGGGAATGTATCATAATGGGAGATTTTAACCATGGACACATACAATGGAATTCTCTAGAGAGCACAGGGATTGAGGATCAACAATTTCTATGTTTAATCCAGGATAGCTTTCTTACTCAGCACGTATTAGAACCAACCAGGGGAGAAAATGTATTAGATATAGTTTTGTCATCACAAAAAGAATTAGTGGACAATGTAAAAATATTTGAACCATTGGGTAATAGTGACCATAATCAAATACATTTTGACATCAATGTAAAATCAGAAAGCAAAAATAAGAAAACGTACAAGAGAAACTTCCACAAAGGTAACTACAAAGATATGAGAAAATACTTAGCAAAGCTAGATTGCAATAACATGCTGATGAATAAGACCGCAATTGAATGTTGGAATATTCTAAAAAATGAAATTGAGAGTATCATCGATAAATTTGTTCCCTTCCAAAAACAAGGAAAACGGTGTAGAAAGAAACACTTGTCAAAAGAGGCAATTAGAAAAATAATGCTAAAACAAACTATGTGGAGGGTTTATAGGCGTACCAGAAAGGAAGAAGACTATGCAAATTAAAAGAGGCACTTAATGCAGCTACAACTGAAATCAGACAATCTAAAAGAAGCTATGAGCAAAAACTGGCATGTAACATAAAAAATGACAGCAAGAGTTTTTATGCATATGTCAGGAGTAAACAAAACGTAAAAGACAAGGTTGGACCTCTAGAAGACAGTGCTGGAAATATAATATCACAGGGGTTTTTAATGGCGGAAGACCTAAATGGTTACTTCAGTTCAGTGTTTACCAAAGAAGATATTAGTTCATTACCAGTTGCTGATGCTAAATTTCAGGGGGCTAAATCTGACTATTTAGGTCCGTTAGTTGTAACTCCAGAATTGGTAGCTAAGAAAATAAAGGCAATGAAGGATAACAAATCACCGGGAGTGGATGGGATTCCTCCAAAATTACTAATGGAAACAGTAGAACAAATCAGTATACCACTTGCAAGAGTATTCAACTTGTAAAAAAGAGGTTTAAGGATTCCTTAAAGCGAGGTCATGCTTAACAAATATGTTATGTTTTTTGGAAGAAATCACTAAGTGGATAGACGTGGGATCGCCAGTAGATATTATCTACTTAGATTTTCAGAAAGCTTTTGACAAAGTGCCACATCAAAGATTACTACTTAAATTAAAAGCGCATGGTATCGGGGATAGCATAACTGACTGGATAGAACAATGGCTGACTGACAGAAGACAACGAGTTGTAGTAGATGGAGAAGTTTCAAATTGGAAATCGGTTTTGAGTGGGGTACCTCAAGGATCAGTATTAGGACCTATATTATTCTTAATTTATATCAATGACTTGGACGACAGTATAACAAGTAACGTACTGAAATTTGCGGATGACACAAAACTGTTTAGAAAGGTTAATACTGATGGTGATAAACAGCATTTACAAAACGATCTAGACAGATTAGTTAAATGGTCTGAGAAATGGCAGATGCTGTTCAATTTTGGGAAATGTAAATGCCTACATACAGGACATGGGAACTTGAATGCAAACTATAAAATGGGAGATACTGTTCTGGGTACTACTGTAAAAGAAAAGGACTTAGGAGTTACACTAAGCGCTGATATGAAAGTTTCAGAGCAGTGTGGTATTGCAGCTTCAAAGGGTAATCAAATTCTTGGATTGATTAGAAGAAACATAACATGCAAGGGAAAAAAGTTAATTATACCTCTTTATAAAGCAATAGTTAGACCTCATTTAGAATACTGTATACAAGCATGGAGACCATATCGTAAGAAGGATATAGATACGCTTGAACGCATACAAAGGAGAGCAACTAAAATGATTCCAGAACTTAGAGACCTTAGTTATGAAGAACGCCTGAAAGAATGTGGTTTAACAACTCTAGAGACAAGGAGGTTAAGAGGAGATCAGATTGAAGTTTTTAAGATATTGAATGGGTATGAAAATATTGATAGAAATATGTTTTTCTCACTCAAGAAGGATAGCAGAACTAGAGGACATGAGGTAAAATTAGTAAAGGATCAATGTAGATTGGACATCAGGAAGCACTCGTTCTCACAGAGGACAATAAATGAATGGAACAAATTGTCTACAGATTGTGTAACTGCTAGCAGCGTGAATATGTTTAAAAACAAGGTTGACACATATCTCAGGAGGGCGGGTTATAAGTAGATGAACATTGTTGGACTCTCGATAAGCCAATGGCTTCCTTGTCCACTTGTCATCTGGGCCTTTGGCTTGGATGGCAAATCTTGTTAAATCTTGTTAAACATGGGGTCCAAACGTAATGTTATTCCAAGATAGTTAAAGGTGTCCATTACCTCCACAGCCACCAATACATAGTTTCATAACCGTGGAACGAGTCTAATCCGTTCAGGCACGCCACTACTGCTGCGTCATCTGAGTATTTAAACAGGACATTAGAATCACATTCGCTCCTGATGTCGTTGGCGTACAGGGAGTAGAGAATCGAACTTCCGACACACCCCTGGGGCGCTCCAGTATTCGTGATGATGTTGGGCAGGTGCTGCTGCCAGCCTTCACATGTTGGGGTCTGTTGCTGAGAAAGTTATGCATCCAGTGAATGAAGTTGGGGGTATTTGCAGGGCTAGAAGCTTTTTAATCATCTTGTGGTGCTGTATAGTATTAAAGGCCGAACTAAAATCTATGAAGAGGATGAGGATGTAGTTGCCTGCCTTCTCTAGATGTTTGGGGACATTGTATACCAGGGTTGCCACAGCATCATCAGTGCTGCGCCCACAATTGTAGGCGAACTGAATGTGTGGAGAGAGGTTGGTCAGGATTAACGTCTCTAAGGCTTTCACAGGAACGGAAGTGAGAGCAACGGGCCTGTAGTGGTTGAGATTCTGAGGGGAGGGGAGCTTAGGCACATGAATAACGGTGCTGGTTTTACAGAGGTTGGGAATGATGCCGGTGTCTACAGACTTTATATATAAGATGGTTGTGCATCTGGAACATGTGAAAATGTGTAAAATCATCGTTGCCGTTTTGTAAAATACCATGTTCAAGACTTTCAAAATAACACTTATGTACATAGCAACTGAACAATATGTCACGCTTCACCAGTCAGTATCACCAGCAGTTTGATAGGCTGTAGTTCAGAAATGAAATGAAAAACACTTCCTATGCTAATTTTTAAATACAAAATCAAACATGTCAGAACCTGATTTAAAAACGTCTCTATGGTACCATTGTGTAGATTAATATATGCAGTTGGGTGTACATATATGCTATGTTTCTACAAGTGCTCCTTCACACCAAAATATTACAGTCTACACATAATTTTTTTATCATTTAGGAGAGGCTGCAACAACAATATTAATCATCCCAAATCTAAACAACTCAGTGACCAAACTAATGGTTATATAGATTGATGACTCATGAAAAGCTTAACAAAAACGCAGAGTAATTTTAGCTTCGAAGCGATTAGAAGTATGAGGCTAAAATGTGATATTTGCTCATTTCGGTATTTGACAAAACATTAAAGAGATTTGATGACCTAGTGCATGGACCATGCAGTCATATCTTGTGGATTGATCCTATTTAGCCGTAAGGAGGAAACTTCAACATGATGGAGGTATGTCATGGTATTGTAAGACATATCAACAACAACAAATATTTTGATCACCTTAATACATACACACAAACACACACAAGCACATGCACACGCACACGCGCATATACAAACAAGGTTACCTTCTTGGAATATCCAAAGCTATTCCACGTGGTTTGCCCTGAGTTTGTGAAATTAATCGTTCCCTGTTCTCTCCATCCCAATTGACGACTTCCACGCACTTCTCATCGAAGTTTACGAAGTAGACTCTGGATGCGTCCGCGTCGACAGCAATTGCAGGAGCTTTCACTACGTTTGAAAACAATGAATCAAGAATCCTTACTAACGAAAGACGCATATAATGCATATATATCTTCTATTTGGCGTTTACGTAATATGCGGATGGTGTGCATGTGTGCGCGTAGATTGCATGCTCGCGTGTGCGTGCCTGCGTGCGGTCGAATGACTAACGTAAGGAATGGTTATTCATCTATCAGAGAGAAGCTCATTTAATGCTCCGAAGCATTTACAAAGTAATTAACAAATGCTTTTTTGTGGGATTATTTTTTAGTTAGTTGAAGAAAACTCATACCGCTATATCAGGTCCAGAAAGGATACTGCTTCCAAAGTACATGCCACATAGGTTTATTACATTGATACTCTACTGTTGCAATGGTACTCTGCAACTGCTATGACATGCTTCTGTTATACATGTTACTTAATATTTTGGCATTTCGTGTTATGATGCACATGATTCGAAATTAATGATAACCTGCTCACTATTTGTGTACTACTGTTTCTGAGACAAACCCATCGAACGGTAGACTTACCATTACGAACTATGTCTACAATAGTGTCAATGTTTCCGAAATGGTCCGAGACGAAGCTAGAGCGGCGAATTTTTAGCTGGCCTGTATCGCTCCAGTAGAAGTAACAGCGGACGTTGTCTACAGCAATGCCTCGAATGCTATCTGCAATTACAGAAGGCAACATGAAGAAAGACAATACGTGCATATATATCCACAGAGGGACTTATCGTCCTCAAAGTTCCATTTTATAAGATGTGGAGCCGATTAGTTTGTTGTTGCTGCTGCACTGCCTTGACTGTTATTCAGTTCAACTCTTCTCTATCCCCAGATTTTTTCTCCACGTTCCGCCCTCCTAACCTTTGTGACAACCCTCTTCAACGATTCTTCCAAATTTAAGCACGGTCTGCCTTTACTCCTGCGACGTCGCTGTTTCACCGCCAATGCTTCTTCGGTAGTCCACCTACCTCCATCCGCACCAAATGTCTCGCCCATTTCCGCCGACTCGTTTCTAATCTATGCACATTGACCCCGAAACGTACTTACTAACATAGAGCTGTTTGCTCGCTGGGAGCACAAACGATCAACAACAGTTCCCCAATGCACCCTTCTTTGTGTCCCTATCTTGAGTTTATTCCAAGTGTAACCCATCGTCTTAATTTCCGCTTCAAGTTCACTCCCTCGGGTGTTTCTGAGTCGTCCTCTTCTTCGCTTCCCTTGGGGGTTGCACGTGTGGTGCTTGCCGGGTGGTACTGGGTGGGGATTTTCTTAATGTATGGTCAATCCGGCTTAATTTTCTCATCTCGATCAGTCATATATTTTCAATAGGGCACTCGGAATACAATTGCAAACAGCAAACACATTTGTAATTTAAGTATAGAGAAATTAAATAAATATTGAAACTATTTTGGTTGGTGACAGTACGAGACTTCGCCGATACTCCTATTTTAAACATGGCTCGATCCACAGTTCGAATTCAGAATAACGTACGAAATTAGCATTATTATTATTAATATCATAACTCCATTATCGTACATCGGGACTTGTATATACAAACGCTAATATTAAACACAGGCACCAATTGGAGCCTTTTTTGCAGTTGTTTGACAGTATCAATAAGTTAACACATAGCATTTCCAGTGCGTAACACAATACTAATGATCGTAGTATCGAATATATTATGTACAAGGTGTCGGCCCATGTAACCCGCAGGCGCGGCTTGCTTAGACGGTGGGTTCGGCCAATGGAAACGAAAACGGTTCACTAACCACATGTTACGAAAACGGTGGTTTCGGCTATGGCCCGAACCCGTCATGGGCCAAAACTAGACATCCAACTATGCACCCACCCGCATACCCGCCAAACCACTCGGCCTAGTGTACCCACCCATCAACACACAGACCCGCATACCCGCCAAACCACATACCCGCCAAAATACCCGGCCTATCACAGCCACTCACCTACAGAGCCACCCACATAACTACGAAAACACCCGGCCTACCATAGCCACCCACATACACGCACTGACATACCAACCAAACCACCCGGCCTACCATAGCCACGCACCTACACACACTGACATACCAACCAAACCACCCGGCCTACTATAGCCACCCACATACACGCACTGACATACCAACCAAACCATCCGGCCTACTATAGCCACCCACCTACACACCCACCCATATACCAGCCAATCCACCTGGCCTACCATAGCCCCCCATCAACACACCCACCCGCATATCCACCAAACCACCAAACCATTGTCTTCCCGCCAGTCGTTTCCTTACTTCCTCCTGGGACGAATTTCTCTTTTTCCTGTGAGCCATCGTTTAGATCCGCAGAAATCTTCCAGATGACTTCGTTCGTGGTAACAAGTACGTGCGAAAGATCGGCAGCAGTACCTTAGGAGAGAATGCAATTAATAAGTGTCGTGTGCGTGTGCGTTTGCGCGTGTGCATTTTTTGCGTGTATGCATGTATGTTTTAAGGCTGGAAACTGTATTAGAAACAGAAGGTTATCTAATGATGGAAAGGACACATGTCTAGAGTGACACAAGACATGAACAGGCTGAATGTGAATGAGCAGTCCGCAGTATCTATCTTCTAGAATATACCAGAGAAATCTAAGCTGCGAAAACAACAGTGTCAAGTGTTAGTTCACCCGACATTGCCACAGTTCACTCAGCTGTATACATGAGTACCTGGCCTTATATTTATGTCACATGATTTACATATAAGTGTAACTAATGAGTATATATTACATACTGAACAACAAAGAACAAAGTGTGTTATGGATGCACTAGACTTGGCTATTTAATGGATGTCAACATAATATAAAGACAAGTACTAGTGACTATTCCCACATCTGTATATCAAAATCTAAAGATTCTACTACTGGTCGGATTAAGTCAAACCATATTAACCCTGAATACGATGCAACAAAATGTGGGTGCCACCGGCCAAAAACCTTCTGCTAAGCAGATGGTGGCAGCCACAGCCTTCCTCACCCGCAAACATAGTATTCATAATTAGCATTATTCTGCAATTCCAAAGAAACTTCATATAAACTAATACACGCATTTGTCAAAATGTCAGCTTCAAATGGATAAAAATCAAATATATAATAAATTGATACCAATCAGCAACTGAACTAATTCACATTAAATTATACTGTATGGTTTTACATTAGAGGTCCTTCGCCAGTTCACAACGTTTCACTCGTCTCGTCTCGTTCGTGAATTATTTCGCGAAAAATCAAATATATTTAGTATCCATTATGACATTTGTGTTTACGACATGTTAACGACATTATTTGTTTTGACGAAATCACAGGAAAAGTATTAAATTATTTTTGACCGGGTACGGTAAAATTTTGGCGATAAGGGCAACAGTAGTCTGGCTCTATATTATATTATAATATAATATAATATGATATGATGTGATGTGATGTGATGTGATGTGATGTGATGTGATGTGATGTGACGTGACGTGACGTGACGTGACGTGACGTGACGTGACGTGACGTGACGTGACGTGACGTGACGTGACGTGACGTGACATGACATGACATGACATGACATGACATGACATGACATGACATGACATGACATGACATGACATGACATGACATGACATGACATGACATGACATGACATGACATGACATGACATGACATGACATGACATGACATGACATGACATGACATGACATGACATGACATGACATGACATGACATGACATGACATAACGTAACATAACATAATATAATATAAGGCTATTCACACTTTCGCAAGTTACGAGATCTAACGACCAAATAAATTATTTTGATGATTTTAACAAAACCACGCACTGTTTTAATAAAACTAATTATTATTTCTTAAATTATTCACATGCTACAAAATCATGAACAGCAACGAACCAGATTGGCCTCGGACTAAGCGAATTGTGGAGTGATTTTTAACCTACGAGTAATATCATCACTGCAGACAGTACATATGAAACATAACACAATATGAAAGTGTATCGCAGGGACTTTGTATGTCTGCATATAAACCCGACATAACATGCAGCGTGTTGCTTTTCTGAAGGAAATCCAGTCTAACACTAGAAAAGACTTTGCATAGATATTCTAGTATCTACACTGGTCGACCCACGATGTTCAGAAGGACGACATTGGTTAGGTTTATCCAGCATCGGAAGTGAGACAAGGTCACATCCAAATTAATTATATTCGTAGCTTAGCTGAATGGCGATTTATTCGGCTGGCATTCAACAACACACTTAGTCTGATGTTATTGTGCAGTTACCATGTCATTGTTATGTGTTGATTAGATATCACATCTACCTACGCGGCATAAACAAATTAATAATTCATATTCGCAGATGCGAGCTAAACAATGGCTCGACAGGACTGCAAGTTCGAATGTAGCGCAGCGATAGTCTCGTAACACCGCAGACATCCACGTACTAGCAAAACAACAATCCTGCAACCACACTGACACCCAACCAACCATCCTGTCAATCAAACTGACACCCAACCAACCATCCTGTCAATCAAACTGACACCCAATCAACCATCCTGTCAATCACACTGACACCCAACCAACCCTCCTGCCAATCACACTGACACCCAACTAACTACCCATTCAACCACACTGACACCCAATGCACTATGCTGTCAACCACACTGATACCCAACAAACCATCCTATCAACCACTCTGACACCAAAACAACAATCCCGTCAACCACACTACCACCAAATCAATCAAACTGTCAACCACACTAACACCCAATCAACCATACTGTCAACCACACAGCCACGCACAAAACCACACAACCACCCAGCCAACCGTACGGCCAACAACACCAACAATCTTCAAACCTTCCGTCAACCACAATGACTAGACATACCCAATCCAAACCAAACCACCCTTCCATAACACACACATTCAATCGCAAAACCTCCCAACCAATCAAAATGCCAATTATCATACCACGAAACACGACCAATCACCAAAGCTTCCTACCAAACACACAGCCAATTTCCAAGCGATAATACAAAGCATACAGCCAAACAAACCAGAACCAAACAACCAATCCGGTCAACTACGCATAACCAATCATCAAACAAACCATCCTGCCAAACACACAGCCAATTGTCGAACAAACCATCTGGTTAACCACAAGCAGCCAATCACCAAATTAACTATACTTTCAACAAAGTGCAGCCAATCACCAAACAAACCATCCTGTTATTCTTCAAACCATCCTGTCCACCACATACCCATCCACCAAACAAACTACCATGTCAACCACACACAGACAAATACCAAACAAACCACCCTGCCAACCACACCGTCAATCACCAAACCATACTGCCATCCACACAGCCAATCACCAAACCATACTGCCATCCACGAGCCAATCAGCAAACCAACTAGCCAACCACATACCCATCCACCCAACAAACTACCCTGTTAACCACACACAGCCAATCCCCAAACAAACCATCTTGTCAACCACATGCATCCAATCACCAAACAAACCATCATGTCAACCACACACACACAGCCAATCACCAAATAAACGATATACTCAACCACACACAGTCGATCACCAAACAAACCATCTTGTCAACTACATGCACCCAATCATCAACCCATCATAGCAATCAAATCACACAGACAATAACCAAACAAACAATCTTATCAACCACACAGACAATCACCAGCCCATCCTGCCCACCACACATCAATCATCAATCACCAGCCCACCACACACCAATCATCAATCACCAGCCCACCACACATCAATCATCAATCACGAAACCATCCTATTAACAAAACAAACAATCAACAAACCATCCTGCCAACCACATAACCAATCACCAAACCATCCTGCTAACCACATAGCCAATCACCAAGCCATCCTGCCAACCAAATCAAAATCAAATCACAATCAACATAGCTAAACTGCAAATGCGGCTGTTCAGTGTCAAAATAATTCCATCACCGAAATGCCATCATTGTTCGTAGTAATCACTTATACAGCTGAATTAACGGAGGCAATTAAGGCTGAACGAACACTCTAACGGCAAATTACCCGAATCGATTATTTCCGTTACTTCTCTACCGTGCTAAAGAACACTGTCGAGTGAACCCATAAAGAACATTTCAAATATTATACATTAAAATGGTAAATCTGGTGGCTTCGTCATGTGATCATGAATAGCATTTAGTGGTCATTGGCATCAGCCAATAGGTTGTATCATGGTTGGTAACTGATTTACGCTAATTACTGCGCAGCAGATTTAATCCCATTCTTTAACTTAATGTTCTCTTCTAATTGTGTCAACTTTAGTCTATATATAAGTAAGTCAGGCAATGGATACGGTTATAGGAATGTCAGTTCAGCTCACTGTGTACACACGTTCACCGTCATAATGAATAGTCATCGTGTAGTAATCTTGGTTTTGAAGGAGAGTGCCAGAAAAGCACAGTTTGGGAAAAAGAAGAGAAAAATCAGAGAGAACGCATGGTTTGCAACAAGTGGTCCTTTTATTAAACAACAAGACTTTCTTAGTGGTGGTCATCATTATAGACACTGAGCGACAACAGTTGCATTGAGTCTCGGCGGACTGTGAACTGGGTCGAACGTATACAACCATAAAGTTGCATAACCACGTTGTTAGAGATTCCTTCCTTACTGAACGGGGGGCAGATTAATGAGGGGATAACGTCGCGCGTCTCGTGACATTAATATAAATTAAATAACTCTTCAAACAAAACTTCAACATGTGTCTTTCCGTGGAACCACTTTATCGGATAGACGACTGTATGTAATTCGGTTGCAAGACGAAGATGCTTACCTGGAGCCTCGGTTGAACATAACAGGTGGAAGAGCAACGTGAGAAATAGCGTCAACGAGAGACGTGCACGTCTCGGGACATCTATACTGGTCAGCGATGTCGTCTTTGCCCCCGCCATCGGCATTCTAGCGATCATACCAGGAACAGTCGTGTCGACAATCAGAATGAAACGTGTTCTGTTCGTGCCAAAATAAACATTTCGTTGAGGGGAAAAAATCAATAAAAGGGCGTACGGGGAGGGGGGGGGGCAGCGACAGTTCAACAAGCGTGGCATGATTTATGACATTACATTTAATATTAGAGTGACTGCCATCACCGCTGACCGCTGTTGTCACGGATGACCGATATATATATATATATATATATATATATATATATATATATATATATATATATATATATATATATATATATATATATATATATATATATATATATATATATATATATATATATATATATATATATATATATATATATATATATATATATATATATTCAATGTTCATTAAAATCATGTATACAAAAAGAAGAAAGATTGTGCTATAATCTTGTGCTGGAAACGAATTAAGTGATTAATTAGAAGAGTCCACACAAAAGTATGCAATGTGACCTGGCGCTATCAATTAATAAACTGTACAATGTATAAATTAATGGCTCGAACCAATTCACTAATTGATTGCCATGCATCTATAGAAAATCCTTCTATATATATATATATATCGCATCGTTTTCGTTCCTTGTTTGTGGTAAGCTAACGTGTTAATTTTCCTTTCATATTTAAATATGTTAATGTACAGTCGTTTCAACCCAATTCTGGGGGCCGTAGCCGAATGCTAGAGCACATACAGTCTGCACGTTCATCCACAAGTGCCTATCGAACTGATGTGAGTTCCACAGAGCCTGTTTACGCTGTTTCGTCTATGTGATTACAAATGTATGATTCATCGCACCACATCAAATAACAGAGAGATTGCTATCAACCGCTGCACAACTAAATGTCGACACGAATGACCGATTTGCAACAGATGCAGGACAATCAATTACAGAATTGGTCCGGGTCGCTAATTGAAACAAAGTGCTGCAGCAGACGGTTCATTAACTGATAGCGACAGGACACGTTGTATTCATTAGTGGTACTAATTATAACAAAACAGGCGCGGTTGTTTCCACCATAGAACTACGTGTAAGTGAAATGTTGCTTCACATTCAATGAAGTACCTCTGCGGCACACATGGAGTAGGGCGGGGCAAAGCGCACCTCCCGGTTCAAAGGGCACCCCGCTATTTCTGCAGATCCAACTCTGTTAGTGCCGCTGTCTCCCAATAAACCGATGCAACATGAGGCCAAACCAATTTGGGCGTGTTCGATTTGAAGATACGCAGCACTTAAACTAAGTTACACCAATGTGATTTTGCAGCCATATTATTATAGCAAATTGAACAGCTTTAAATTAGTGTGTGTGTGTGTGTGTGTGTGTGTGTGTGTGTGTGTGTGTGTGTGTGTGTGTGTGTGTGTGTGTGTGTGTGTGTGTGTGTGTGTGTGTGTGTGTGTGTGTGTGTGTGTGTGTGTGTGTGTGTGTGTGTGTGTGTGTGTGTGTGTGTGTGTGTGTGTGTGTGTGTGTGTGTGTGTGTGTGTGTGTGTGTGTGTGTGTGTGTGTGTGTGTGTGTGTACCTGGGGGGGGGGCGCTTGTTCACTTCGGGAAGTCAGCAGCTGCTCCTTCAGCTATTGAGCCTCGTGAAAAATATCCCCGACCTTTTTCTTTCCTTGAGTAGCTTCTTCTCCAACTGTACAATTTGTTGTTCCAGGTCATGTTCCGTGGTGTTCCATTCTGATTGCAGCAAGCAATTTACCCAGACCTACGGTTAAAAATACCTCCCAATTTAACAACCAACTGCACAATCAAGGACACGGGCAACACACAGAGCAATGCCAGCCCCGTTATAACCTTAGATAAGTCAGCTCTCAAGCAACTAAAGTTAAGTCTCAAGTATCAAGTTATTATACTCCAAACAACCCAATCTTGAACTGATGCAGGAGTTTGGATTAACGGCTTTTAGTGTCTCTTCCGAAAGACACAGGCAAAGTGGGATTAACAAAACCATTAGACCACCGCTCCCACATAAGTCATACAACAACAGAATTGGTTTACAGTAGTTCGCAGTAATTGCTACGACATCAAGTTCTGTTTCCCGACATAGTCGCTCGCTTCCACACCGGTCGCTGAGCACCACGTTCTTCCTCCAGACGCAACGTTCACAGTAATTGCTACGACATCAAGTTCTGTTTCCCGACATAGTCGCTCGCTTCCACACACCGGTCGCTGAGCACCACGTTCTTCCTACAGACGCAACGTTCACAGTAATTGTTACGACTTCAAGTTCTGTTTCCCGACATAGTCGCTCGCTTCCACACACCGGTCGCTGAGCACCACGTTCTTCCTCCAGACGCAACGTTCACAGTAATTGCTACGACTTCAAGTTCTGTTTCCCGACATAGTCGCTCGCTTCCACACACCGGTCGCTGAGCACCACGTTCTTCCTCCAGACGCAACGTTCACAGTAATTGCTACGACTTCAAGTTCTGTTTCCCGACATAGTCGCTCGCTTCCACACCCGGCCGCTGAGCACCACGTTATTCATACAGACGCAACGTTCACAGTAATTGCTACGACATCTAGTTCTGTTTCCCAACATAGTCGCTCGCTTCCACACCCGGTCGCTGAGCACCACGTTCTTCCTCCAGACGCAACGTTCACAGTAATTGTTACGACATCAAGTTCTGTTTCCCGACATAGTCGCTCGCTTCCACACACCGGTCGCTGAGCACCACGTTCTTCCTCCAGACGCAACGTTCACAGTAATTGCTACGACTTCAAGTTCTGTTTCCCGACATAGTCGCTCGCTTCCACACACCGGTCGCTGAGCACCACGTTCTTCCTCCAGACGCAACGTTCACAGTAATTGCTACGACATCAAGTTCTGTTTCCCGACATAGTCGCTCGCTTCCACACCCGGTCGCTGAGCACCACGTTCTTCCTACAGACGCAACGTTCACAGTAATTGCTACGACATCTAGTTCTGTTTCCCAACATAGTCGCTCGCTTCCACACCCGGTCGCTGAGTACCACGTTCTTCCTCCAGACGCAACGTTCACAGTAATTGTTACGACATCAAGTTCTGTTTCCCAACATAGTCGCTCGCTTCCACAACCGGTCGCTGAGCACCACGTTCTTCCTCCAGACGCAACGTTCACAGTAATTGCTACGACATCAAGTTCTGTTTCCCGACATATTCGCTCGCTTCCACACCCGGTCGCTGAGCACCACGTTCTTCCTCCAGACGCAACGTTCACAGTAATTGCTACGACATCAAGTTCTGTTTCCCGACATAGTCGCTCGCTTCCACACCCGGTCGCTGAGCACCACGTTCTTCCTACAGACGCTACGTTCACAGTAATTGCTACGACATCTAGTTCTGTTTCCCGACATAGTCGCTCGCTTCCACACCCGGTCGCTGAGCACCACGTTCTTCCTACAGACGCTACGTTCACAGTAATTGCTACGACATCTAGTTCTGTTTCCCGACATAGTCGCTCGCTTCCACACCCGGTCGCTGAGCACCACGTTCTTCCTACAGACGCTACGTTCACAGTAATTGCTACGACATCTAGTTCTGTTTCCCGACATAGTCGCTCGCTTCCACACCCGGTCGCTGAGCACCACGTTCTTCCTACAGACGCTACGTTCACAGTAATTGCTACGACATCTAGTTCTGTTTCCCGACATAGTCGCTCGCTTCCACACCCGGTCGCTGAGCACCACGTTCTTCCTACAGACGCTACGTTCACAGTAATTGCTACGACATCTAGTTCTGTTTCCCGACATAGTCGCTCGCTTCCACACTCGGTCGCTGAGCACCACGTTCTTCCTACAGAGGCTACGTTCACAGTAATTGCTACGACATCTAGTTCTGTTTCCCAACATAGTCGCTCGCTTCCACACCCGGTCGCTGAGCACCACGTTCTTCCTACAGACGCTACGTTCACAGTAATTGCTACGACATCTAGTTCTGTTTCCCGACATAGTCGCTCGCTTCCACACCCGGTCGCTGAGCACCACGTTCTTCCTACAGACGCTACGTTCACAGTAATTGCTACGACATCAAGTTCTGTTTCCCGACATAGTCGCTCGCTTCCATACCCGGTCGCTGAGCACCACGTTCTTCCTACAGACACAACGTTCACAGTAATTGCTACGACATAAAGTTATGTTTCCCGACATAGTCGCTCGCTTCCACACCCGGTCGCTGAGCACCACGTTTTTCCCCCAGACGCAACGTTCACAGTAATTGCTACGACATCAAGTTTAGTTTCCCGACATAGTCGCTCGTTTCCATACCCGGTCGCTGAGCACCACTTTCTTCCTCCAGACGCAATGTTCACAGTAATTGCTACGACATCAAGTTTTGTTTCACGACACAGCACTCGCTTCTACATTCGGTCGCTGAACGTTCGTCATTCAGACGCCAGTGGTTGAAGGTCTGGTACCCAACTTCTGGTACCAAAATGTAGCGGGGTGTATTTGCTTTTGTCTATTTTATATCAATGCCAGAATCAACCCCTCACTGCCATTCTCGATACCGATACCGATTCCCTACAGGTGGCGTCGCCGTCGTGCTGGCCACCAGATCTTACAACTAGGAGCCAATAACTAAACAAATTATGTTTCCATCAAGCACGTTTATCATAAATGTGTGTAATATCAGTGATCAATTCGTTCGCGATCTTGGACGGCCACCGTGTCATTAGGACGTGTTAGAGGGCATCATAATCGAGGTTTCACGGCGTGAATCATGACCTCGTCTTCAACTTCAATTGAGGTGTTCATAGACTTGAAAAAAGCTTTCGATGGTGTCAATCACAATTTACCACTGCAAAAATAAAAAAATTATAGTATTCGCTGTATAGTACATTAAATGGTTAGTTGGCTACTTAACAAAAAGGACATAATCTGTCTGCATTGGCGATGTAAAATCGGATCTCTTAGAAGTAGTTTGTGGCGTGAAACAAGGTTCAGTGCTTCAGTACCGATATTTTTCATATAGATAAATGATTTGTGTAATGTTTTTACTATACACAAATGTGTACTGTTCACGGATGACACTAATAAATTTATTATGCTGATAGTTTAGAATTGCTTAGAAACATAATTAGTCAGGAGCTGAATAAACTGTACAATTGGCTTCCAGTTAGCAACTTGTGTCTTAATATGAATAAAACTAATTACATAGTATTTGGAAAAGAAAGGGTTACTTCAGATATTCATATAACAATAAGCCGAAACATTATACAAAGAGTCTATGGAACAAAATGGCATAATTATATATTATACGCTCTCTTGGAAAGCACATATACAAACGGTAATATCTAAATTGGCTAAAACAATGTCAATAATTTATAGTAATTTTTCCTGAAAAGCCTCCGCATTGATTATTTTATATTTTTCGATTTCCTTGGCACATATAGACTACTGCTCAGAGATATGGGGAAATACTTATCACACAAATCTAATGTCCCCATTTACTATACAAAAGAGGGTTGTGATAATTACTTGTGGACTAAAATCTCGTCACCAGACAAATATCTTATTTATTAGTCTTAAATTTATTAAACTTTTCAATCTAATTGTTGGTCCTAGACTATATTTCCGATTCATTCGCCGTTACCCACACAAAGAGACCCAATTATAGTGACGACTGCGCGTTATGAGTGAATTGAGCAATTAATTTTTATAATCGCCAGTGGGAATATCAGAGGCGACTTGTCCAAGTCGCCTCGACTTAACATAGAATGAGGCGAGTGAAAGTCAGCGCCTGGGAAGAGATGCTGCCAGACTGACCCTAAAGTTAGTGTATAGAAATAGAGACAGATATGGTGGAGTGACGGTCGCGCCATCTGGGGATCGAGTGGCTCACACTCAATGCGGCCACAATTCGGCTATTCAGCTGTTGATTCCTTCTTTGTCCGCCAGGGAGAATTTTTTTTGTAAATAAGTCTAAATAACGGCCTTTGTAGATTTTAATACATCGCCAATGGGTAAATCAGAAGCCACTGTTGCAAGGAGGCGAAGGAACGCGAAAAGAGGCGCATGGGTGCCGGCGCCTGGGAGGAGATGCTGCCAGACCACACGCGAACATTTTTTAGCAGGTAAGTTGAGCACCAAGGGCCGATGTGAACCAATGGGGTGTTCGGATTTCATCAGGTGATACATTATTTAAACATCATATGGGATACGAAGTAAGAACCAATTACTTGATTATTGGGTATACATTAAGTACGTCAAGCTACTTTTGACTTTGTTGAGCCCCAACCCCATTCGTAACACTGGTCAGTTTACCCCCCCTCAAAAAAAAACTACGTTCGTTTTGAGAAAGACACCCCCCCATCTATAATGCATACAATTATTTATTTGGAGACTTTTCGCGCGCGCCATTGATGCATGAATTCAGTCAAAATATATCCCCAAAATGGCATAGCAATCAATGCTATCAGTATGTGCCAAATATACAACGTATTTACTTGGGTATATTCTGAGGGGTATACTATAGGGTGCACCATAATATTCTACGGGATATACTCCAATGCATCCCAAAATACCTCCGGTTTTATTCTTGGAGGGGTTTATTGTTAGACTTTACACCTGTAAGTAATCCGATGTTGTTTGTGCGAACCCTGATTGTGAAACGTTCTTGACTTGTGGTGATTTTTAATGGTACGACGCTATTGCTTATTCGGAAGTGCGGGTAAAACTGCCTGCCCAACACAATGTTGTGTTTCTTGCAGGCAAGAAAAACCAGAAAATATCCTGTAAAATGTATTATCTTGTATCCCATTTTCTTACAACAATGTCGTCGGCGAAAAAATTACTTAACTTTTCTGCCATCTACTGCAGATATATACTACAACATAATCAAAGTTATCTTTGCATTCGTTAGACGGCGTCCTCATAACCTTGAAGAATCTCTATATTAATACGCTAACTTTGGGGTGGTCTGCGGGTTTTTTTAGTAGGTAAGTTGAGCACCATGGACGGATGTAAGCCAATGCGGTGCTCGGATTTCATCACGTGATGCATACATTATGGAGAATCTTTACACGTGGTGTGGTACGGAAACTTGCGCCAACACGTGTTTATGTTTAATAGGAAGTTTTATGGAAGAGACGGCGTTTGTTTGGCGTCGTTGGGGCGATTAATGATCAACATCAAATACGCGTTTCGCGCAAGGTATATAAACACCCATGTGCGTGCGTGCGTGAGTGCGTGCGTGAGTGCGTGCGTGAGTGCGTGCGTGAGTGCGTGCGTGAGTGCGTGCGTGATAATTATTTGTTAAAATAAATAACCATTGTGACAATGTTCGCATGCACTTAGCTGATAATAGGTTCTCAACAACTGCCAATTGGAGGCTGGAGACGGACTCCCGGGGATGGCGGATGAACAAGGAAAACAAGCATTTTATAGTAGATCCAGTTTATTTAACTAGGGTGCAACCAGACATTTACGTGTTAACTATAAAGATATACAATTATATCTTTGGAATTAAATTCTAAAAACGATCAATGATATATGGATCAGATTCCAGATTAAGCTATCAGTACTTGTAAAAGGTTAATTATATGTGGAAGTTATGTTTCCGGTTGTTATATGCATATGAGCTTATAATTAGGAGTGTAAATACAACACAAACAAAGAAATAGGATCGCACACATGTGAAGTTCTCCTAAAGGTTGTAAAGGTTGCTATATACCCTATAGATCACATTGTCTAACAAAATTACATTTACTCTACTGTATTATTCGCCAAAGTTACGATAGTTGCAGCGAAATATTGCCACCATTGTTTATGCTTTAAATTATGCGTCATGATATTGTGACCTTTAGCGGCCAACTTTATTAATACAAAACAATGATGTGAAAGTTGTCACTGCGGTTATTTACTTTAAACAAATAATTATCACGCACGCACGCACGCACGCACGCACGCACGCACGCACGCACGCACGCACGCACGCACGCACGCACGCACGCACGCACGCACGCACGCACGCACGCACGCACGCACGCACACACACACACACACACACACACACACACACACACACACACACACACACACGGGTGTTTACATACCTTGCGCAAACGCGTATCTGATGTTGGTCATTAATCACCCCAACAACGCCAATCAAAAGCCGTATTTTCGATAAAACTTATTAGTAAACATGCACGTGTTGGCGCATTCTGCTGTACGACACCACGTGTAAAGATTCTCTATAATGTATCACGTTAGGAAATCCGAGCACCGCATTGGTTCACATCGGCCCATGGTGCTCAACTTACCTGCTAAAAAAAATTCGCGGGCGGTCTGGCAGCATCTTCTCCCGGGCGCCGGCACCCATGCGCCTCTTTCCGCTTTCCTTCGTCTTCTTGCAACAGTGGCCTCTGATTTACCAATTGGCGATGTATTAAATAACCACAAAGGCAGTTATTTAGACTTACTTACTAAAATGTTTTCTTCCTGGCGGACAAAGAAGGAAACAATAGCCGAATAGCCGAATTATGGCCGCATTGAGTTTGAGCCTCTCGATCACCAGATGGCGCGACCGTCACTCCACTATCTCTGTCTCTATTTCTACACGCTAACTTTGGGGCAGTCTGGCAGCATCTCTCCCTCTCTCCTCCTCCCTCGCCTCTCATCTTCCCATTGGCGATGATAAAATAAACTGATAAATTCACTCATAACGCGCAATCGCCACTAACATAGAGTATCTTTGTGTAGGTAATAACAAATGAATAGGAAATGTGGTCTATGGTCAAAACTCAATTCGTCCACTGTGTCCATTTTTGTCCGACGGGAAGGAAATAACTCTAAATAACTACCTTTGTGGAAATTTATTTAGTGATTTTTACCCGATTATTCTCACATTGGATGCGTTGGTAAAGATAATGTTTTTATGTTAACGTCTACATTAAATATTTTATTTGATGGCATCGTTCCAACATTTCTTAATCATTCACCAGACTAGGTCAAAACTGACGGATATCGCGTATGGGTGCGTCTTTTCTGAAAGTTGTGTGATTTTATCGAGTTACACACAGCATGTTTCTTAACAGAGGTTAAATGTTGTGTGAATAAAATCGTATGAAAATTTGTGCTGGAATCCTAAGAAACGAACGTTGTGATGGCAGCCTATTTAAAAATCAAATGTTCACCCATTTTGGACGGGTGCAAGCTATATATCAATACATTAACTTGGGGGGGGGCAGTCTGGCAGTATACCCTCCAAGACGTCGAAACACACGCGCCTCTTTCTATATTCCTTCGCCTCCTTGCACCAGTGACCTCTGACCCAGAAAGTGGTGATGTATTAAAAAAACGCAAAGGCAGTTATTAAATTGATTTACTATAATACCGTTTTACCTCTCGGACAAAGACGGAAACAGTGGCCTAATTGTGGCCAAATTGAGTACGAGCCACTCTTCAGATGACGTAACCGTGGCCAGGCTCGCGTTCAAATGCAAAAGCATTTGAAAATGTCGCATTTGCACTTGCATTTTTATTTGAACCAAACATTTGCATTTGAATCGAAAACATTTGTATTTGATAAAAACAAATTGCATTTGATAAAAACAAGTTGTATTTGTTTAAAAAAACATTTGTGTTTGAACCAAACCATGCGATGCCTTTAATGCAAATTTCTGACTTGGCTGCAAGTTACCAGCCCCAAATGTTTATTTTAGACATATTTGCAGAAACCATAATTAGCAGTCAACTTATCTCCCTACCAATGGACATGTTAATGTAGAAGACCCTTCAATTCCTGCCTGTCTGATTGACCAGCCCACCCATATGCTAAGCTTATCTGTGAAATGCATTCAGTGAAGTTCTGATAGCCTTTTGAAATCCAAGACCACAGTTATCACAAATGTTTTTGGTATTCACAAACTATCTCAATTTAAAACAATAATATTTTTTATCATGTAATCATCTTAGCAATTATGCATTACATTTAATAATTTTTATTGCTTTGCTTGGATTATTCTCACCAGACTTTGATCATTCTCAAGCAGATGGTAACACTAGGACTAAGCCTGCCAAATTTCACCGTAGTGACCATACGAGACCATACAAATAACACAGTTGTGTCAATGAATTATTATATATTAACTATTGTTTTATTTCATTTGAGTAATTCTGTCACTATGCTCCTTCTTCCCACTGAGCGCTAAGTTTCTGCTAGAGACAGTAAAGCCCAGTATTTCCTACTAAGCAAATACGCCAGACTATTCAGGTCTCATCTCATTATCTTCCTGAATTGACACGGTTCATTTACAGAGATTGGGCAATTAAAGGGCAGCTGCCTGCTTATTCCCTTTATGGGAAAAGAAACTTCCCCACTTGAATATATCCATTGTTTATCCGAGGCTAATAGTCAACCCAAAGGTTTCCCTAATTAAATATGTCACATGTAGTGCTCTTACATGTCCTTTGTTTATGATATATTTTGATTGATTACTGAAAAGTATTTAGTAATAAAGCATCTATTTTAAGTAACAATATTTAATAACGTTGATGTAAACGGGTTTGTACTTTTTTTTGCATTTTTCAGTCATAACACAACACTTGCATTTGCATTTGAATTATTTCAGACACTTGCATTTGCATTCGAATCATCTCAAACACTTGCAATTGCTTTTAAATGTGCTGGGTCGCACTTGAACCCAAGCCTGACCTTGACCCATCTTTGTATTATTGCACTGATTTTGTGTGCAGTCTGACAGAATGTCCTCCCAGGCACCGACATCCACTCGCCCCTGTCTCTGTTCCTTCGCCTCCTTACACCAGATATGTGACTTTGTCGAATTACACACACCATGTGTGTTACCGGAGCACCGATTTGCTGTGAAATGCTGAAGAACATCAAATCTTAAGATACATTTTGCAGAAATTCTATGAAACATTGTAATGACAGCATATTGTAAAATCAAATGTGGTTTCACCTTTTTTGCTACATGGACGGGTGTAAGCAAGTGTTTGTTAATACGCTAACTTTGGGCGCATCCTGTCAGCATCTCCTTCCTCGCACCGACGTCCCCTCGCCTGTGTCTGTGTCCATTCGCCCCCTTGGATCAGTGGCCTCTGAACGATGTAAAAAAAAAAAAAAGTAGTTATTTAGAGTGATCTACTGACGAGTTTGCTGCTCACCCCATGTGCTTTTCTACCTGTAGCAGAAGGATTGGTTTGTTACTCCGTGGACGGCTGTAAACTGACATAAAGAATTCTAAAAAGCCAACACTAATAAAACGTGCAGCAAGCGAAAACAAAACACATTTTATTATTTGATAATTTATTAGAATTTAAATGAAATAAAAATACCGCCAGAGAACGATATCATTAAGTATAATGGAAACATTATCATTTCACTAATGTCCTATGCTTAGCCTAAGCGTAGCCTGTAGCTTTACGTTAGCATCGGCTGCATGATGTGGCGCCACCGCTTGTCACTCTCACAAGAGCCTGGAATCAAATTAACGTACCACTTTTCATTGTTACGAATTTGTTTGATTAGCCGGAATTTGGTAACCAATCAAAGTGACTCTCGTATTTTTTACTCTGATACTTGATTTATTTATCCAAAACACACATATACACATGTAACATTAAATACACTCCCCAACAGATCGATCTGACCGGCGACACCATTTGCCGGTAACAGTTAAACCACGTGTCTGCGATTAGACTCTTTTCTCGGCGAGTCCACGAAGTCGGACGAAAGTCAGCTATGGGAGATTAGCTTTGTGGGTGCACTCTTAAAAATTATTTACGAAGACACACATGTCAAAAATGCAGTGCTAACAACTACATGAAATATCTCACATTAGCATAACGTACATATTGCTTTCAACTGCTAAGACATAGCGCAACATAGCGAAATAATGAGTATAATACTCCACATCATGTACAACACCTGCTATTTTGATTAATGTTTCACACACGTACTACACTCACTTCTAGTGGTCCACAACATATACAGGTATATTTGTTATTGATTTATTAAACTGCGGGCTCACGTACACGCACGTACATAGACCGTAATGAAATGCGACGCGAGTATAATTCACGTGCAGTTCCGCAAAGATATTTTGCCATTTTATGACATCGGCTCAACTTTTGTGTTCCTCTGAACTAGGTTTCTGTATCCATGCTGAATATTTCTCTTCATGAACCGGAAGTGCTTTCTCAAGGTGGTGAAATCCAGACTAAAGAACACCACGGCGGGAGTAACAAGCATCGCAATCCCGATGACTCCCATCGCGATGTTAGGCGGGGCTTTGTCCGCCTTCTTGAAGCCGATGGACGCCATTATCTTCTCAGCCTCCGTCTTAGGTTCCTCGTCCTCGGGAACAAAGATGCTGACTTCTTCTCCAGAGGCTGAATTGACAAACAAGAGTGTCTTCACATAAACAGGAGAAGGTATATAGGCAGTCATTGGTGTTACCAACCGTGTTTTCGCGAAAGATCAATTGTTAAGATGTACAGCTAGTTTGTGGTAAACGAGCAGATGTAAATACCATTTAACAGTTAACACGATGATTGCATGAGTAATATGTTTACATATCTCATAGTCAGTTTACCCTTTTCTTCTCGTGACGTTTCCATTGCTATCTTCTTCAGACGACTACTGTTAGATGGTGACACGGTAGTCATTCTACGCTGACGTTACTCTATTGTGTGCCCCCCCCCCCGCGGCCGCGCCCTGGGTGGCCCTTCAGGAGATCGTAGATGTGAAAGAGTCGGAATCAGCCCTCATGTCGATTCATACTGTCTTTGGTTTTCCTTATCCATATCGCTTCTTTGATGCCTCTTGTCCTCCGGTCCGATTCTCTCTTTACAAATATGGCCCCCCTCTCAGTCTAATATGTGATTCTGTTGAGTCATGTGATCTGTCATCGCTGATTTATGCATCTCTTTTACCGATGCTTTTATAATGGTATTGTTCCTTCTGCTTCTTCTTCATGTGTGAATTTGACGATGTTTGCCTCGTCCACACTGTTTCGATGGTCGGTCAGTTGCTGTGTCATCCACGTTTTTATCACTTCTAATATGTCATCTACATAACGTTTCCACATTCTAGGTCGGCAGCTGATCGGGACTGTGGCAATAGCCTCTTGTTCCAGATATTCCATGAAGAGGTTGGCGACGATGGGGGACACTGGGCTACCCATGGCTGTGCCAAATTTATGTTGGTGTATCGTGTTTCTGAATGTGAAATAAGTTGTGTTCAGAACAAAGTCCAATAGTGTCATGATGTCTTCTATTTCCAGTCTCGTCCTGTGTGTTAAGGAGGTATCTTTCTGTAGTCTGGTCTTGAGTATCTCCATAGTCTTAGGTGTAGGCGTGTTAGTGAAGAGAGACACAACATCTTGGGAAGTGAACATTTTATCTTCATGTAGGGTCATTTCAGTTCAACTGCCAGGTGTCTTGAGTTTTTGACATGGTGTTGCGTCAGTCCTGCCATATGACCGAAAAGATCTGCTAGGCTTCGTGACACGCTGTAAGCTATTGATTCAATATAGTCCACTATCGGTCTAAGTGTTTGTCTTTTTTTGTGGATTTTCGGTGTGCAGTACAGCCTAGGGATGGCTTCTGCTGAGGGATAGAGATAGAAGTACTGTTGTTCTGTTTTCTTCCCTTCTCGCTTTAGTCTGGTGAAGATGGCAATTAGTTTTATCTTATATTTGGCCGTTGGATCCCACTTCAATTGGGAGTATGTTTTCTCGTTGTCTATGATCTCACGTACTTTCTTCTCATACTGTGTTTTGTCCATTACTACAGTGGCACGTCCCTTGTCCGCTGGTAGAATAATGGTTGTTTAATTTTTGCCAAATGCTTTTAATGCGTTTCTCTCTTCTTTGCTTATGTTGGATTTGGAAGGCTTCGCTGATTTCAAAGTCCCTTTCATATCTGCTCGTAAGCTTTCTACTTCTGTTTGTGGTAGCATGGAGCAAGGCTGTTCAGTGGCTTCTATATATTGCTCTATTGGGATTTTTTTCGGTGTTATATCAAAATTTAGTCCTTTCGCGAGAACCTTCGTTTCTGCGTTCTTCAGTTAATATTTTGCAAGATATTGACTGCCCACTTCTTAAGTTGTTCATCTGATAGATCAGTGGTATTCTCTGTGTCTTTTGTTTGTTATTTCCAACGTTCCAGCTTTTGTTGATGACGCCATTTTGTGTTCTTGAACACCATCTCGTATGTTCGCGCCAGGTGTGACACAATGCTGTCTTTGATGTTGCTAGGCAACTGCATCAGCAATTCGTCTTTAGTATTGTCTTTCTATTCTCTGTAACTATCCAATTTTGTGTTAATTACTCGGATTATCTCCCTTATCAGGTCCTTTTTGGCCTTTCTATGATGCAATTGGCTCGTTTCGTGTTGATAGGGCATTTGACTACCGTGTCGCCATCTAGCGGTATTCGTCTATCACGAGAGAAAAAAGGTAAACTGACTGTGAAATAAATAAAAATATTACTCATTTGAACCTTCCAGTGTGATGAACATTTTCACTCATATACGATGATTGCATATATTTGCATACAATGATTAGTGGCATACGAGCGATCTCAAAATTGTGTTTGGTAAAAACATCCAGAGAAAGTTTCCCCGGTTGTAGAAAGTGTTAGGCCGCCAGAACATGTGTTGTTTATCGACGTCCTTGTAGGTGATCTGGGTGAACATGTGTAATTATTTTGAGTTGTCATCACATTATTTTCCAGTGTTTCAATAATTTCAAATTTTATTGACTTTAACCAGGTCCCCGCCACCTCGGCTCATATTTCTAAGACAATCAAACTGTTAGTTTAAGATGCAGTGTTATATTTCAATCGTTTTTTTTCTAATCTCGCACGGTCTGTGTCTAAATCTGCTTACCTTCACAGACAGGGTCGACCCCAATCCATCGGCCCCCTGGTCCACATTCCTTAAACAGCTGTCCCGACACGAACTTGAACCGGGGTAGACAGCGATAGATGATTCTTCTCAGCCGTAAAGACTTCTTGTCTTCGCTCCAAGTCGTGTTGACGACATACGGAGGCCGCGGGCACTCCACTTCTGCATCACGAATGGGCAAGAATTGTGTCACTTCATTTGTGAAACGGAGACAATTAAGGGTTGTTCCCAACGGTGGATCGGAATAACCGTAATAACGCTACTCAGGTTATTGCTAACACGACTGATACATGCTTTGTATTGTTGTGGAACTAAAACTGCGCTAATATATGCTGTGCTGGTTTAAAAGTAGGGTAACCTGGGGCAAAACGACCCATGGGTGTACGTCCCAAATTTTTTGGCAAAATGAAGCTAACATCTATCTATCGGGTACTCACCCCGAAGGTTCAGCAACACGATACATACGTAGTTAAATAAGTGTTTTTTTTTAACTTTTATATGCCTTGTTACACGCTCAGATCTAATATTTTGGAAATAATAAAATGGTTCAACTCACTATGAAACGATATGAATCATGATCTTAAACCATTAGGCCCCAGGATTTTATTAAAACATGCTCCCCTGTTCCCAGGATTTCTGGGAAATTACTTCTGCATCACGAATGCGTAAGAATGGTGTCACTTCATTTGTGAAACGGAGACAATTAGGGGTTGTTCCCAACCGTTAATCGGAATAACCGTAATAACACTACTCAGGTTATTGCTAACACGACTGATACATACTTTGTATTGTTGTGGAACTAAAACTGTGCTAATTTATGCTGTGCTGCCATGTTATATGCTCTGATCTAATATTTTGGAAATATCAAAATGGTGCAACTCACTATAACACGATATGAATCATGAACTTAATTGGTGACATAATAATAGTATTAATAAGTTCAAAGGTAAAACAATACAAAATGGGCAATAGTATGTTGTGTTTTATATACATCGTGTTAAGACAAACGTACTGCATGTGTGTCAAGACAGTCCCCTGTATTATCCCACACGCACATGGTCATAATGTATAATATGTATTACACATGACCAATTATGTTTAATACATTTAATGTGTTATGAACGGTGTATAATTTACGTTCTGCTAGCCTGTAGACAGTCATTATGATCGGATGTTACTAAGCCAATATGATATTATGTATCGATTGCAAGGTGTATAATATGATATATTAACTTCAATTTAAAATTAACAGTTACAATAGCCTAATATATTACTATAATACCATTTGCATGTATACATTTTATGCTTAGATTTAGGCAGTAGTTCGTTCACATAAGCGAAAGCCACGTTGGAGGGAGCTATTTACCATCTTGCCCTATGCAGAGGGCCTTCTTGCCTCAGGGATGGGGCAAGATGTTTTTTTTTGTACTTTGGTGTTTTTTAGTTTTCCTTAGGGGGACCGACCTGCCCAATGTTACCTTACCTTAGTTATCACCAGTCTAGTCCTAATATTTGCATAGTTGCAACTAAGCTAAAGCTACTACTAATAATAACAATTACTGCGTTTTTTACAATATAACTACAGCGTAATGAACTGAAGGAATTACAAACTACCATAATTACAGTAATGTTGATACTTATATTGCCCAAAGCACACGATCGTTGGCCCATTGGTATGTTAGTTGTCGTGACGATGGCATTAACGCTGTTGTAATTACAATAAGGCTTGCACACAAACCAACACAATTCTTTTTGACGTATAGAGTGATACCGAAATGGAACATGAACACAATACATTGAAATGAAAGTAACCAATAACATTAGCTGGAGAAGGTGTGATGCAACAAGCAATGACTTTCCTCTAATCCTGGTGAAGGCTATCGACGGTAGCCGAAAGGTTGATTAAGTAAATCTTAATAGTTACGATTAGAAGAAAATAAGTAATTCTCATGTAAACAGGACAACAATAATCTCCAGACTTACTCTCGCATGTAGGAGTTGTCCCACTCCAAACTCCGTTGGCTTGGCACGTGAGCTCCTCGTCTCCAGAGGTAATGGAGTATCCCTTGTGACACGTGTACAGCACACGTGACTTGTACGTCAGCGACGTGACTTTGTAAGTCGCCATGTTTGGTAATTCCGGTGTCGGGCAGGTAATTTCTGTAAAGCAAGAATGACGACATGACATCGTAATGAAGTGTGTCATAATAATTGTAAATTGTAATCCAATGATCGTATATGAGCAATGGACCTCAGGTGAGAGTGCGTTCGAGCGCGTGTCGAGAGTTTGCATTTGTGTGCTCGTAGATATTGCATGCATACGCCACCGCGTGTAATGTCTCCATGTGCTTTCATGCTATCACATACAGTAGATTATCGATATAAGTAACATGTCGGGACTTAGTCAAACTGTTCCATATATCCGATGTTCTTTTTTCCATGGGTACAAAAAAACAGTACAGACCAGAACAGGTATTTCAAAGTTATTCCTTTTAATGTTCCTTACATGGAGTCCTTGTAGCGAGAGGTCACTGTGTTTACAGCAAATGCTTTCTTGCTGTTTCTGTGTCGACGACAACGAATTCCATTATGAATCTTCTTCTGATATGTTATGTTGTAGCTTTTCAGTGGGGAAAGTAAGGCCACCAAATCATTGTGGCCACAATTAAGTTAATAATGCTGGAAATGAGAGCAAAGCATTGTGTTGGTTTTACCTGTGCAGACAATCTCGTCGCCCTCCCAGACACCGCGCTTGCTGCAGACGAGTACGACATGTGGACGCTCAGTATAGTAGCCAGAGTGACAAGTGTAGGTGGCGCGGTCGAGATACCTCGTCCCTGGTTCTTCGTTCCTGGCGTGGGCCACACTCGGAGGCTGACCACAATTCACCTCTGTAACACGACATATACGTCAAGACACTGCAGTAAGCTCACTTTCCAAACAGAGTCTTCGTCTGCGGTATAATTGGGTACGTGTTGGGACATTACAGAAGATCGACTTGAATCGCTGGCTTTTGAAGAACAGGCGTTGAATAACGCAGAATTTAATATTTCCTTAAATATTAATGTTACGTGTTTGTGTGTGTGTGTGTGTGTGTGTGTGTGTGTGTGTGTGTGTGTGTGTGTGTGTGTGTGTGTGTGTGTGTGTGTGAGCGTGCGTGCGTGCGAGCGTGCGTGCATAAATGTGTATGTGCTATTGTTAGCATAGTTTGTTTTTACGTTGCTGGCTAATTGTTCTCCTATAAATCTGTTAACATGATTTATGAATATTTAACAATATCTCCACACACACACACAAAAAGTTCCAGATGAAACGTAGGCAACGTTGCAGTTGGATTATCTTGAGTACAACTGTCCGTACTTCAAGTGTAAGAGACGGAGAAGGCGCCGTGTGGTGCTACTCACTGGTGCACGTTGGTTGCTCACAGCTCCAGTTTCCCGTGATGAGACAGTCACACCTGTTGCTACCTGTCGATATGTTGTAGCCGGCCACACAGGAGTAAGTGACCCGAGCCCCGACCACGACACCCGCGACGAACGGCACAACCTTGGAATCACTGCCGACGTGGATACTGGGACAGGTGATTTCTAAAAGTAACATTTATAGAAATCCATTAAATTTTACTGCAGGAAAACGCGTAAGTAACTTGAGTATAAAATCTTTTTAGGCCGTTTCTTCAAGTAAATTATAACTAGTTGATTGATTATATTGGCAAAATATATTAGAAACGCTTAATTGCAATTCTGAAAACAAGTTTTAATTTATGTAGCAAATAAATGCTTAAGTGCGTAAACGTAGGTCGCACGATCAGATTGTTGGACCTGTAGAAAGGGTTACGTACCCTCAAACACTGGCTGCTCCCCATCCCAGTGTTCGTCCTCGCCACAGGTCCGCACCAAGTCGCCGCTGACGTGGCGATAGCGGTCCGCAGGTTGGTACGTTACTTTGGATCCGACCGTCAGACTGCCGACAGAACGCACGCCGCCCACTATGTTTGTGGGTGCCTTGCATGTGGTTTCTGCAATTCGTATATGTTTTATATTGTTGATATGATTTTTTCCGGCAATAACATGCACGCACGAACGCGCGCACGCATGCACACTCAAGCGCGCGCAAGAACGCACGTACGCACGCACATGCACACGATGCAAGTATTGCACTTAAACACTTTATACATATCTAAACATAACATGCCTTTTAGATTAATTTATATCACGAATAACCATGATATATACGTCGTCCGTACATAATTTGCAACACTGAAGTGTATTAAAATAGGTTATGTAATTTAAAAAAATACTAGAAATACAGGCTGTGTATCGTATTAAAAGTTAACGTGTGGACCGGTTGTATAACATTGTCATAATAAATGTAATTGCTACTTACACTTATGATTAGAACGTGTGTATTGTTGTTATATGGTGCACTACCATGCTATTCAAAATGGAATATATAAGGTATAAAATTAAAAGGAATAAAAATAAAACTTTTCAACAAAATACGGAAACACAAACTAACTGTGTTGGAGCAAATCAGAAGACAGGAAGGAATACAACGGAGAACTTTGGAGGGAAGGAGGTGGGGTGAACGAGGAAGGGAAAGACCAAGAGCCACACGACAGACAATATCAAGACGTAGATGGGAAATAGGAAGATTTGATAAGAACGGCATTAGACAGACATTAGTGGCGATCAATGACAGCTGACATTCCGATGAGGGATGACACCACACGATGAGGACGACAAATATAACTTCAGTTATTGAACACATTAAGTGCATGCATGCATTGTGACGTACGTGCACACACGAGAGGTGTCCCGGACCACACGCCCTCTGCCAGACACGTCATCACTAGGCTGCCGCTCTCTCTGTGGTGGCCAGGCAGACATTCCAAGGTGACAGCGTCCTCGTAGTGGGCGCCTGTCTGGTTTGACACCCGACTTCCCACGCCTGTAACGTCGCCGCACTTGACGCCTGCAGAGAGGAATAACATTTCCGTTACGAGAAACCCAAAATTACTCAGCGCACGTTTATCCAAAACGCCCATCACACCAGTGAACCCACTCACCATAGTTATTCCTGATTTGTTTTAAGACATCGCTCTATTACAAATTGCATGCAATGGTGGATAATGTTTGCATCGAAAATGTGTCTTGAAATACAATAACATTCGGTTTTGTTGAAAACTATGTTACGTCGGCCTGAACTCAGCCGTGTGAGCCAAAATAAAACGGGGTCGTGTGTTTGTAATTATATCCAAAAATAGAACATTGTTTAACTACCAGGAATTTGTTATTTTATTAAAGATTCGTGACGCCCGGTGTCAAGCTAAAGAATTAGAAGGACGGAAATTCTCCTGCTGGAGACGAAATAATGAAAGGATTGCACGCACGCAGTGGCTGCGGCAAGGACGCTGCACGACGGGGTATCCCTACATTAGGAACATTTTCTGACAAAAATGAAGGTCTGCAGGATACCACCGCATGCATTATGTAGGAAAACATGGGAAAGCTTTAAGACAAAGAAATTAGTTGTGGCTAAAACATGACATGGAAGAAAGAGTTTATTTGAAAAAGAACAAAAAGCAAGATATCTGACCAAACTGACAAGAAAGGATATCTCCTTCACACAGCAGGAAACCTGGCATCTCTGACTGGACCCAGACATACACTTATTGTGAAGGCGTTGCATCATCTAGTCTCCATCACTCACGTGTACAGTTGAGAGACACCCGTGTCCAGTCTCCATCGACCAAGCATTCGGACTTGACCTCATTACTCTCGTAGCCGACGTCACAACGGTAGCGGACAACACATCCACGACTGACACAGCTGTCTGTCACCCTGGCGTATTTCACCGGTGGTGGTGTCCCACATGTCACTTCTGGAGACACCAAATAAACACTGTAGTCGGCGATACTCACAAGGCGCACGCCAATTTCAATCAACAATATCTGTTGTAAGTGAGCAAGGAAGCCATTGGCTGTTCGAGAGCCGACAAATGTTTCACCCGTCCTTGTTTTTAGTTTAAGCATATTCGTACATTAACACACAATGGCGATTTAACGGGGCATTGGGTCACGCCTTTAGTTTAAATGTTTGATTTTTCGTATTTGTTGCGTCCCTACACGGGAGCATGGTAAACTAGTGGGTGATTAGTCTTATCTCTCCCTTTGGCCTCCCCCTTTACAATTCACTCATCGCCTCTGCCCAAAAGTGTGTTTTCTCATTCTCATCTTCAGTGGTCCTTCCGTAAAGGTCCTTCCTCAATTACATTTTTTTGCCCGTCTCGTTTCAAATTCAATTGACGAAAATTCAAACCTACCTACAATACGACATGCTAACTCGCTTGAGCAACTTTTCTACGTAGGTTTTGTGAAATTATCACACAAACAATTACATTATTTAATGCTTGAGCCACCATTTATTGAAGCGAAAATTTAAACTCTGAAAACTCACGAATTTCGCCCTTGGTAAAATTTCATAAAGTGCTTACCATTTTTGATATCCACTTTTTTAGCCTTACTAAATCTAAAGGCAAAAGTAAATTATTTCGATGATGTGAAAAAAAATAAGGAGGTTTCTAAGTTCTTGAATTATTTCTTCCAATCATTCGCTCTCTTTCGTCGCATGTAAGGTAGAGTTAAGGAGAAATTGGCGCATTATTTAGTGATAATGATAACGAACATATACAGTCACTAACACTGCATGACCGAGACGAACCGTACAAACGGCCTTTAAATCAAATGTCTGTTTCATCACTGCATGCATGCAAGTAGTTTTCGTGAAGTGGTCACAATCTCAGTGGTTTGGTTTAAAAGTAGTTTTTTGGTCGTAAATTTCCTCTTACGAGTAGAGACGATTTATTTCTTGAGAGGGAAATAATAAAAAATTCGCTTCGACTTTTAGTAATTTTTAAGTCTGGTAATTAGATAATTTGCCCGATGTACTTAACCCGTGTCATCATAACCGATTATGGTTGACGGTGCTATTTACTGAAAGACTCTTCGATGTGGGAGTATTCATTTGTTTTCTCTAATAATAAATAGATCTTTGAAATCACAATTATGTCTGACGATGAACAATTATTATTGCATCAGTTATAATCTTTAATGAAGTCGATGAGTTATTTAGTCTTCGGGAAACAACTCCTGCTATTCTGCAAACACGCTGACTGACCTTCGCATATCAATGACGGCTTCGTCCATTTGCCATCCAAATGACAACGGCTGAATCCCTCGCCCTCCTTCCGCTCGTAACCATGGTTACATGTGTACGTGACTTTCCCACCAACAATGTCGCCATTCCACATTGAGTAGGAGGCATTGGTGACGTTCAGCGGGGAGCCGCAGTGTACCTCTGGAGAAACCACATAACTCGAGTGAATGTTCGAACGGATTGGTTGAATTGTCAGATCCATAGTCTGACGTAACAATACTTATTCATGAACGTTACCTCTGTCAAGCTCCGCTTTACCAACCTTGGTAAACAAAGCACACACACTTTCCCCCATAATGTTCTCGCCGAAACAACTTTGCACTTTGTTTTTGTTACAGCGACAAATTCAATTGTTGTGTGTGTGTGTGTGTGTGTGTGTGTGTGTGTGTGTGTGTGTGTGTGTGTGTGTGTGTGTGTGTGTGTGTGTGTGTGTGTGTGTGTGTGTGTGTGTGTGTGTGTGTGTGTGTGTGTGTGTGTGTGTGTGTACATGCATGGTGTGCGTGCGTACATGGATGAGTGTGTACAGACGTATGTATATCGTCTCACCAGTACATTCCGGGTCGTCGTTCTGCCAACGCCCGTCATCACCGCACACTTTGGTCGGATTGCCTGCCTCCAGTCTGAAGCCTGACAGACAGGAATATGTGGCGGTGTCGTTCACCCGTACCCCGTTAGTAGTCAACGACGTGTTGGCGATGTCCGCAGGAGGTTTACATAACACTTCTGCAATACGTAAGTATGTCGATATATACCGACGAGTACAATAGTTACCTATTGGTTAGGTTAGCAACATAAAAAGGCCTCAATACAAGTCGAGAATACTGCATTTGTTGAGCAAGAAGCCTGACGTACACGCGATACATTTAATGAAATAAAAAGATTTTTCATGAAGTACTGGAAATAGCTTAGCTCACTGTGCCACCAATGTTCATATACTAAGAATTATAGCTATTTGAACAACCTATGGCGTTAAATGTTATATTTAATCATTTTATTATTTACTACACAAGATAAATACGTGATTCGTACTTAATATCGAACTAGATGTAAACAATATTGTATATGTATATTGTATATTATATGCATACAACTTGACATACCGAGACAATATGGCGGCGTTCCGCTCCAGCGTCTGTCGGCCTGGCATTGTCGCGTCCATTGGCCGCCAGGCGCTGGCACAAACCCAGGCAGACATGTGTACGTGATGTTTGTCATGTAATCTAGCTCGTTCGTGCTGGCGGTGGCGTGAGCAATGGGCGCCGGCGGACCACAGGACACGACTACGACACGAAGGACGAACACATGATTGCACAAATGCTAACATCATATGTATTGATCTTCATGCGGCATTCAACGCAATAGTAGCGAATTATGCGAAAGAATGCTTTGCGAGTGGTACGTTTTATGTGCAAGCACGCACGCACGCACTCACAAACGCGCGAACACACGCATTTTATAACCTAGGCGAAAGATTACTATCATATATAACTTTGTCTGATATTGTTTTAGCATATTCGATTTTGAATTCTGGCATATTTTTGTCAATAGAACTTGGCGGTATCCAACTTACTTCTGCAGACCGGCGGTTTTCCTGACCAAATCGTGCTGCTCTGACACGTTCTCGACAAGTCTCCCCAGAGGAGTTCGTGACCTTCATAACACCGATACATGATCGTTGTGTTGTATATATTCGCATCTGGGTCCCCAGCTACGACCTCTGTGTAATTCGGTGACGCCAACATTGGACATTCAACTGCTGCAATTGAATACGTATACGTTTGAACGACACAAGTATATAAAAATCAAATACATTAACATAAACAAATACTATATTTGGGATTAACAGTTTCCGTTGTTGGAAATTGGGAAATCACAACAGTTGTATATAAATGTACTAAATATATAAATGTATAACGATAATAATATTTAGAATAATGTTGTTTTAAAAGCGATTATTTGCGATGACGAGATGAATTGAACAACGTGTGCAGTATAACTGGTTAATCAATATAATAACTTAATCAAGTTAACAAAATACAAAGTAAGAAAAGTCCTTGATCAAGCCCTTCAGGTTTACAAATTCTTTTCACCTTCGCAAAGTAAATGCAACTGGATGACGTCACATGACATCACGTGACTATGTTACCTGTGCACCGAGGTACCTCTCCAGCCCAAAATCCATCGAGTTTACACAATCGTTCCAATTGACCACCGGTCAGTTCGAAGCCAGCAGCACACCCATACTGCAGTGTGGTGCCCGGAGTGTAAGGTGCCGCTCCGTTTAGCAGGACAGAGCCGGTCGGGAGATTAACCGTTGGACATAAACGTTCTGTGGACACGCACTTGGGATTAGCGTAGCAAAATATATACACGTGTGTTCCATACAGCATACACATATAGATTACAGAGTCATACAGACCATTCCAAGCCACACGAACTGTCAAGTATATGTACATGAATATGTAAAAACTCGCATCGATTTATGGTCGAGAGACCTTAATAGTGCATGATGTTAGCAGGAACCAAAAGTTTCGTATCCTTTAACAAAATGTAGCAGAATTTGACAAGATTGCAAGTGGACAAGGAAGCCATTTGGCTTACCGAGAGTCTACGTGTAACCAATTCATTCATAATTGATAATGTGTTAAATTTATTTATTCAATCTTCTCTTTGACAATGAGTATTTTCTGATATAAAATCTACACTGTTCCATCACTAATGTTATTTCGTGTCCTCTAGTTTCTGATTGATTCAAGCTCCGAAGAGAGTCTGTGTTGAATTTGTTGGGCATTATTGCCCGATACTACGAGGGCCGAGTCGTTAGCGTACAAAAGAATTTTGCACTATCGTTAATATATATATAACAAAAAGTAGGGGCCCGAGAATTGACCCTTGTGGCACACCACATGTAATAGTCGCTAGTTTCGTCAGCAATTTCTACCGATTGCTAACGCTCGTACAAATATGACTGAAACCATTGTATGGCCGAGTTCTGAAGTCCTAGTGCTTCCACTAAAAACCCTTTTGTTTAGACATTTTACAATGCCATGCATTTGATGATTTTATAACATTTCTTTGACACATTCAACTTAATGAGCGTGTTTCTTGATGGTGCATATTTACTGTGCAATAGCATCCACACCAAATACTTCATTATAAAAATTATAATTATTATTATGAAAATTATTACAACCCCTTCACCAAGGGAAACGACTCCAGTGGACTAAAAACGGAAATAATGCCTGGGTGCATTTAGCGGTGCGACTATGGAACTACAATATGAAATGTAATGTTTAATATATCGTACTTTCACACGTGACCACGTTACTCCATTCGCCGTTTTCTGTACACGTGTGTACACCGTTACTTCCGTTCAGTCTGTAGCCATGGTCACACGTCACCTGACACGTTTCATTGTAGTGCTTTTGGCCAGACACACAAGTTTGGTCCGTGTATATCTCGCCTTCCCCTTTTCTGATGGTATCACACGTGACCACTGAAATATATATTGCATTGTAAAGTATGCACGAAATGTTGTATTGAGCCTTTTCACATATATGTCAGTTTAATTGAATCGAGTGTTTCACTTGTACACATACTAACTGAAACATCTGACACAATAGAAAATGTTGAAATATTATTTAAAAATTAAACCTTCACACATGAAAGTGGTATTCCAGTACAAATACTCCCTTGGGTTTAGACGTCAACTAATGTCATGCACGTTTGCTTTATTAACTGTCTTTTACCATTGACAATAATAGATTCAAGGTTCAATTTAAGTTGTTTAACCCATAGTTCCACAGGTAGCATAATGACCAGTCAAACCTCGGTTGAACCAATGTGGGTTCTGGCTGGTGCATCTCCAATTAACCGGATTATCTTGTTTTGTGTACACTGTAGCCTAGATTTGTATTTCTTGGTTTGACTGGAGAACCATGTTGCGCTTGCATAGTCAAAATAACATTTTATTAGGACCGAAGTAAGAAGTTGTTTAGCTTTCAAGTTGACATTTCTTGTGTGTCTATACTTGAACTTTAACTTGGCATTTGACTTACGAATTATTTGTTCAGCTACTCCTTCTCCAGTAAGAAATTGATCTAGTTCAACACCTACGTATTCAACACTCGTGGTACGTGTCAGTTTGTTGCCAGCACATTGTACCTGAATCGAATAAAAATGTTGAAGTGTTCTCTTTGATCCGAAAATTATTGACTCTGTTTTCCCTAAACGGAGAGACATCTTGTTGTCAGTCAGCTGTTCTCTGATTGATTCAAGTTCCGAAGAGAGTCTGTGTTTATTTTGTTGGGCATTATTGCCCGATACCATGAGGGACGAGTCTCTAGCGTACAACAGAATTTAGCACGATCGTTAATATATATAAGAAAGAGTAGGGGTCCAATAAATGACCCTTGTGGCACACCACATATAAAAGTCCCTGGTTTCGAAATGGTGCTATCAATTTCTACCGACTGCTATCGCTCGTACAAATATAACTGAAACCATTCTATGGCAGAGTTATGAAGTCCTAGTGCTTCCACTAAAAAAATACCTTTCGTTTAGATATTTTTCAATGCCATGCATTTGTTGATTTTATCACGTCTTTGACATATCCAACTTAATGAGCGTGGTTCTTGATCGTGCATATTTACTCTGCAATAGCATCCACACCATATACTTCATCATAAAAATTATCGTTATTATTATGAAAATGATGACAACCCCTTAACCAAGGGAAACGACTCCAGTGGACTAAAAACGGAAATAATGTCTGGGTGAATTTAGCGGTGCGACTAAGGACCTACAGTATGAAATGTAATGTTTAATATATCGTACTTTCACACGTGACCACGTTACTCCATTCGCCGTTTTCTGTACACGTGTGTACACCGTTACTTCCGTTCAGTCTGTAGCCATGGTCACACGTCACCTGACACGTTTCATTGTAGTGCTTTTGGCCAGACACACAAGTTTGGTCCGTGTATATCTCGCCTTCCCCTTTTCTGATGGTATCACACGTGACCACTGAAATATATATTGCATTGTAAAGTATGCACGAAATGTTGTATTGAGCCTTTTCACATATATGTCAGTTTAATTGAATCGAGTGTTTCACGTGTACACATACTAACTGAAACATCTGACGCAATAGAAAATGTTGAAATATTATTTTAAAATAAACCACCTTCACACATGAAAGTTGTATTCCAGTACAAATACTCCCTTGGGTTTAGACGTCAACTAATGTCATGCACGTTTGCTTTATTAACTGTGTTTTACCATTGACAATAATAGATTCAAGGTTCAATTTAAGTTGTTTAACCCATAGTTCCACAAGTAGCACAAAGACCAGTCAAACCTCGGTTGAACCAATGTGGGTTCTGGCTGGTGCATCTCCAATTAACCGGATCATCTTGTTTTTTGTACACTGTAGCCTAGATTTGTTTTTCTTGGTTAAACTGGAGAACCATGTTGCGCTTGCATAGTCAAAATAACATTTTATTAGGACCGAAGTAAGAAGTTGTTTAGCTTTCAAGTTGACATTTCTTGTGTGTCTATACTTGAACTTTAACTTGGCATTTGACTTACTAATTATTTGTTCAGCTACTCCTTCTCCAGTAAGAAATTGATCTAGTTCAACACCAACGTATTAAACACTCGTGGTACATGTCAGTGTGTTGCCAGCACATTGTACCTGAATCGTATTAAAATTTTGAAGTGTTCTCTTTGATCCGAAAAGTATTGACTCTGTTTTCCCTAAACGGAGAGACATCTTGTCAGTCAGTCCGACGAGAGTCTGTGTTGACTGACCATTGTGGCACACGACATATAACAGTCCCTGGTTTCGAAATGGTGCGATCAATTTCTACCGATTGCTAACGCTCGTACAAATATGACTGAAACCATTATATTGCAGAGTTCTGAAAACCTAGTGCTTCCACTAAAAAAATACCTTTTGTTTAGACATTTTACAATGCCATGCATTTGTTGATTTTATCACATTTCTTTGACATATTCAACATAATGAGTGTGGTTCTTCATCGTGCATATTTACTGTGCAATACCATCCACACCATATACTTCATCAAACAATTATTGTTATTATTATGAAAATGATTACAACCCCTTAACCAAGGGAAACGACTCAAGTGGACTAAAAACGGAAAAAATGCCTATGTCCATTTAGCGGTGCGACTATGGAACTACAATATGAAATGTAATGTTTAATATATCGTACTTTCACACGTGACCACGTTACTCCATTCGCCGTTTTCTGTACACGTGTGTACACCGTTACTTCCGTTTAGTCTGTAGCCATGGTCACACGACACCTGACACGTTTCATTGTAGTGCTTTTGGCCAGACACACAAGTTTGGTCCGTGTATATCTCGCCTTCCCCTTTTCTGATGGTATCACACGTGACAACTGAAATATATATTGTATTGTAAAGTATGCACGAAATGTTTTATTGAGCCTTTCACATATATGTCAGTTTAATTGAATCGAGTGTTTCACTTGTACATATACTAACTGAAACATCTGTCATGTATTTACTGACGCAATAGAAAATGTTGAAATATTATTTAAAAATAAACTACCTTCACAGGTGACCGTGGTATTCCAGCACAAATACTCCCTTTGGTTTAGACGTCAAATAATGTCATGCATGTTTGCTTTATTAACTGTGTTTTACCATTGACAATAATAGGTTCAAGGTTCGCTTGAAGTTGTTTAACCCGTAGCTCCACAGGTAACACAATGACCAGTCAAACCTCGGTTGAACCAATGTGGGTCCTGGCTGGTGCATCTCCAATTAACCGGATTATCTTGTTTTGTGTACAATGTAGCCTAGATTTGTATTTCTTGGTTAGACTGGAGAATGACGCAATACAAAATGTTGAAATATTATTTTAATATAAACCACCTTCACACGTGACTGTGGTATTCCAGCACAAATACCCGTTTGGGTTTAGTCTTCAAATAATGTCATGCATGTTTGCCTTGTTAACTACCCTTTGTGCTTTGTGCACATTATTTTGTAGTATATAACAGTTTTGATACATATTACTCCTAAAGATATTTCCCCATAACATAGCAATTAATACCAAACATGCTAATTCATAGATAATTATTTCTTTGAACATTATTCTGAAATATCATTTTATATGTCGTACGTTTACACTTGACCGTATTACTCCAATCGCCGTCTTCTGTACATATATGTACACCATCACTTCCGGTCAGTCTGTAGCCATGGTTACACGTCACCTCACACGTGTCCATGTATAACTTCGTACCTGAGGTACACGTTAGGTCCGTGTATCTCTCACCTTCGCCTTCTGTGATGGGGCCGCACGTGATCGCTGAAATATATAATAAAAATCAACAAATAAATAAATAATAAAAATAAATACATAATATATATATATATATATATATATTTATATATATATATATATATATGTATATATATATATGTCTCATATATAACATTATATATATATATATATATATATATATATATATATATATATATATATTTATATATATATATATATATATATATATATATATATATATATATATATATATATATAGTATGTATATCTGTTTACAAACCCCAACTGTCTTCTCTGGAGTGGAGCCCCTAAAGCGGTCATATGTCAACTCTTGGCATCTTCGGGCAGCTCATACAGCCAGGCTGGTGCCAAGCGTCATGCTATGCACTCCTTTGGATCCCACTAGCGAGGCCGGAGTCTTGTCGGTTGGGCAACTCAGGACCTTCACACATCTCGCCCGCGCATGCGCCATTGAGAGTGTCACTCCATAGTCGCCTCGCCGCGACTGCACACGACGGAAGGCAACAGGTACGGGTTATAAGTTATAAGTTATAAGTCCTTCTCGATTGACGTAGAGAAAATGACGCCACGGGTTGCCTTCGACTGTGGGATAGCTCATCGTATCTCACTGGACAGCTACCGCCCGTCTCAAGCCGGGCAGCCCCCGGTCAGTTAAGGTGGTGTCCCGCCACGGTCCACCTGCTTCATTGGGTGCTTGGAGCTTAAGATCATCGCAAGATCATGGTGCAATACTGCACCAAGCATAACAAAGATAAATGTTAAGAACGTGTCAGTCCTTCGAATTGCAAGCTGGAACGTCAGGAACATGTGTCCAGGCCCGTGGGATGATCTCACGCGGATTGACGCAAGAAAGACAGCTATCATCGACAGAGAGCTCAGTAGACTCAACGCAGCAAACGGATCACTGCGAGAGAAAGACTACACCTTCTTCTGGCAAAGAAAACAATGATCCCCGCTTGCATGGAGTGGGGTTTGCTGTCAAGAACTCCCTGCTGAGCACAATCGAACCACCAACAAATGACTCAGAACGCATCCTGTCCCTCCGTCTGTTTACCGCTCAGGCTCTGTGAACTTGCTGAGCAAATACGCGCCAACAGTCTGCTATCCCGGAAGTCAAAGACCTGTTCTATGAAAAACTCCACTCCGTCATCAACAGCGTCACCCTCTCAGAACACCTGGTCTTCAATGCCAGGGTCGGTTAAGACCATGATTCATGACCTTCCTGCCTGGGACACTATGGCACTGGGAAAATGAATGAAAACTGATAGCGTCTGCTCAAACTGTGCTCTTACCACAACCTCTGTGTTACCAACACATTCTACTATGCCAAACCCCGTCAGAGGGTTTCATGGAAACACACCAGATCACATAGCTGGCACCAGCTGGACCTCGTCAATACCAGACGTACTTCCCTCAGCAGTGTGCTCAACACACGCAGCTTTCAAAGTGCGGACTGTAAAACTGGCCACGCCCTTGTATGCAGCAAGGTGAAACTCAGGCCAAAGAAGGTGCACCACTTCAAACGGAAATTTCGTCCATTTATCAAAGGTGCATATGCCTCTGTTCCATCGGTGACTGAAATATACCTGAATTCCATTCAACAAACTCTGCATAGCACACCTGGAGGAGGCGTTGAAACCAAATGGTCACACACCAGAGACAGTATCTACAATGCCGCCATGACAACTTTCGGCAAGCAGAGTAAAAATAACAGATTGATTTGAGACCCACCTGTCAGATATGGAGCCTGTCATTGAAGCTCAGCAATTTTGAACTACAAGAAGAATGCCAACGTATCCACACTTTCTACTCTAAGAACAGCAAGATCTACGGCGCATAGGACAGCTGGAAAATGCGCCAATGACTATTGGCAAAATCTTTGTAGCTGTATTCAACTGTCATCTGACACCGGCGACATCCGAGGGATGTATGAAGGCACAAAGAAAGCTTTTGGATCTACCACCAAGAAAACTGCCCAGCTGAAGAGCAAAACAGATCCCGACAAGCAGATGGACCGGTGGGTAGAACACTATCTAGACCTATACTCCAGGGAAAATGTTGTCACCAAAACCGCCATCAACGCTGCTGAACCTTTGCCTGTCATGCGTGAGCTTGACGAACTCCCTTCAGAGAAAGAGCTCAGTGACGCCATAGACGGCCTGGCTAACGGGAAAGCTCCGAGAAGTGATGGCATTTCCCCATAAATCAATAAGTGTCCCAAGCCTGTGCTGCTCACCAAACTCCGTGAACTTCTTTGCATGTGCTGGGAGGAGGG
>OY759264.1:54653181-54668181 GCA_963662155.1 Lamellibrachia columna
CCAAACCACCCGGTCTACCGTAGCCTCCCATCAACACACATACCCACCAAACCGCCCGGCCTACCGTAGCCTCCCATCAAAACACATACCCACCAAACCACCAGGCCTACCGTAGTCTCCCATCAACACATATACCCACCAAACCGCCCGGCTTACAGTAGCCTCCCATTAACACACATACCTACCAAACCACCCGGCCTACCGTAGCCTCCCATTAACACACATACCTACCAAATCACCCGGCCTACCGCAGCCTCTCATCAGCACTCACTCACTCAATCCTCTTCGTGCCTCAAGTGGCACATCATTCTTCCACACGAGAGCGCCACTGCCGTCGGTTTGCGACCTGTCTGGTGATGGTTTCCCAGGTCAGTCTGCATGCCTTCATCTCTTTTTCCACTGTCCTTCGCCAGGTCTCCTTGGGACGACCTCTTTTCCGCTTCCCATCCGGTGCCCAGCGTAGGGCTATTCTGGGCAGTGCATCTGGTGGCATTCGACACATGTGCCCAAGCCATCTCCATCGTCTCTTCTTTACAGGTTGGGTAATACTATTAGATATCATATAGCCCATGCATTAATGTATTGCCTAACTACGCAGACGCGACATATTCTGACTAAAACGGACCCGAACCGGCACTACATCACCCGCTCCCTAGCAATAGTGATCACGGCTCGAAAATACTCTAGCCACATTTATATGTGGCTAACATAGAGTTATGAGCTCAAATGGAAGAAGACGAAGAAGAAGATATTTTGCATTTGTCCTCTGGTGTAGCTCTTCGTTTGGAATTCTTCTAGGCCACAGAATTCTTCCGCAAGCAATGGTTCTGGAAAGTCTCTATTTTGTGGGCTATTCTAGTTGTTAATTTCCAACACTTTGCCCCATACAGTAAAACGCTGAGGACATTGCTGTTGAAGATCTTGTTTTCATTTCCAGATGTTTTTCAGTATGGTAAAGGATTGGTTGGCTTTGATGATTATGGAGTCTCAATCTGTTGTTACCTTGCTTCCCATGTGTGTGAACTCGTTCATTTCATCTATATCACAGTTGTTTATGGTGACTGGGTCGTTTGACTTGTGCTTCATTTTTATCAGTTTTGTTTTTCTGGTGTTCACTTTCAGGCCCAACTTCTGTGCTGTCTCAGTCAGTCTGTCTGTCTTCTCTTGCATGTCTCTCTGGCGACTTGCAAGCAGACAAATGTCATCAGCATAGTCCAGATCCTCCAGGTAGGTGGTGAGGGTCCATCTGATTCCCCTTCTCGTGTCTGTTGTCATTTTTATAAGCCAGTCCCCGCCATTTACTGCAGTCCCCAAAATCGCCGCTCTTTGGAATTTGACAGTAGTTCCAGTTTTCCATCCCTCTGGGGTGTCTTCAGTGTCCCATATCTGCTGCTAAATCTGACAGAGGATCTTGGGTATCACATCTTCCTTAGCCTTCAGCATCTCTGGACAGACCCCACCTTCACCAGATACTTTGATAGACTCTCTAAACATCAACACACATCAACACACCCACCCGTATATCCACCAAACCACCCGGGTTTCCATAACCTCCCACCAACACACCAACCCACATACCCACCAAACCATTTGGCCTATCATAGTCACCCATAAACACATCCACCCTCATATCCACCAAGCCACCAAGTTCTTTCTTCCCGACAGTCACTTCCTTACCTCCTCCTGTGATGAATTTATGTTTTCCCAGAAAGCCGAAGTTTGGTAGTTGATCCACATGAATCTTCCAGATGACTTCGTTCGTTGTAACAAGTACGTGCGAGAGATCGGCAGAAGTACCTTAGGATAAAATGTAGTTAGAAAATGTGCGTGTGCGCGTGTGCGTTTATTGCGTGTATACATGTATGTTTCAAGGCTGGAAACGGTATTAGAAACAAAAGGTTATCTGATGATGGAAAGGACACATGTCTGAAGAGTGACGCAAGACATGAACAGGCTGAATGTGAATGAGCAATCCGCAGTATTGGGCTTCTAGAATATACCGGAGAAATCTAAGCTGCGAAAACAACAGTGTCAAGTGTTAGTTTGAAAAAGTAGATTGTTGACTTACGGGGCGCGGTGGCTCGGCGGTTAGAACCGGCCATAAACATAAGCACAAATCTAAGTAATGTAATATGTACTCAAATGAGCATAACGTTATTCATAGACATAGCAATAAAATACTGGAAACTGCCCTGGAAAAAAGTGTCATGATTTACACGTAAATATTCGGCATATCGGCCTACTGTGTGTAAAGATTATACATCGTAAAAAACTGACCTGTAGTTAATTATACTTGTTTACGTGTTACATAAAAATAACAGCACAGTTTTGCATCTATGATAAGTCTAGAACTGAAGGCACAAAAGCAATATACAAATGAAATGTTGTAATTGTACCTCCAGTACCTTAAAAATTGATAATTGTAACATCATGATCTAAAAGAGCACGTACACGTTAATGACATGTTGTAATTGTACCTCCAGTACCGTAATAATTGATAATTGTAACATCATGATATAAAAGAGCACGTACACGTTAATGACATGTTGTAATTGTACCTCCAGTACCGTAATAATTGATAATTGTAACATCATGATCTAAAAGAGCACGTACACGTTAATGACATGTTGTAATTGTACCTCCAGTACCGTAATAATTGATAATTGTAACATCATGATATAAAAGAGCACGTACACGTTAATGACATGTTGTAATTGTACCTCCAGTACCGTAATAATTGATAATTGTAACATCATGATCTAAAAGAGCACGTACACGTTAATGACATGTTGTAATTGTACCTCCAGTACCGTAATAATTGATAATTGTAACATCATGATCTAAAAGAGCACGTACACGTTAATGACATGTTGTAATTGTACCTCCAGTACCGTAATAATTGATAATTGTAACATCATGATCTAAAAGAGCACGTACACGTTAATGACATGTTGTAATTGTACCTCCAGTACCGTAATAATTGATAATTGTAACATCATGATCTAAAAGAGCACGTACACGTTAATGACATGTTGTAATTGTACCTCCAGTACCGTAATAATTGATAATTGTAACATCATGATCTAAAAGAGCACGTACACGTTAATGACATGTTGTAATTGTACCTCCAGTACCGTAATAATTGATAATTGTAACATCATGATATAAAAGAGCAGGTACACGTTAATGACATGAAAATGGAGATATAAAGGGTGGCGGGAGGGTTCCGTGAAAACACAATCCCTTACGAAAGTAAACAAGACAGAACTAGCGACTGCCAAACCAGCCACTATTGCGCAGCTATGATCACGTGTGATCTCTGCATACCAAAGCTAGTTCTTTACTATAATGCAAGGCGTCGGTCCTACAGGCAGACTATTATCTCTTATACGCTAGGCGTCACTTCCACAGGCAACTTAAAGAAACAGATAATAAAGTATAAGTCCAACGCCATTATTCCGTTGATAATGACTCATAGACGGTGTTTTATGTCGCAGGATTTACATGTAAGTGTAACTAATGAGTATGCATTACATACATGAACAACAAGAACAAAGAGTGTTATGGAAATACTGGCCTTGGCTGTTTAATGGATGTCAACATAATATAACGACAAATCCTAGTGAATAGTCCCACAGTTGCATATAAAAATCTATACATTCTACTACTGGTCGAATTAAGTCCAACTACACTAACCCTGAATATAAACCTAAAAATGCAACAAAATGTGGGCGTCACCGGCCACAGCTTTCCTCGACCACAAACGCAGTAATCATAATTAGCATTATTCTGCAATTCCAAAGAAACTTTATATAAACTAATACACACGTTTGTCAAGATGTTAGCATCAAATGGATAAAAATCAAATATATTTAGTATCTCTTACGACATTTGTTTTCACGACACGTTAACGACATTTGCTCGTTTGTGGAAATGTGGGATTTATTTTGACGAAATCACATGAAAAAGCATTAAATTATTTTTGACCGAGTACGGTTACATTTTGGCGAAAAGGGCAACATTAGTCTGGCTTTACATTATATTATAATATAATATAAGGCTATTCACGCTTTCGCAAGTTACGAGATCTAACGACCAAATAAATTATTTCGATGATTTTAACAAAACTACGCACTGTTTTATTAAATCGACTCATTATTACTTAAATTATTCACACGCTACATAATTATGAACATCAATGAAACTGATTGGCGACGGACTAAACGAATTGTAGAGAGAGGTTTAACATACGAGTGATATCGTTACTGCAAACAGTACATATGAAACAGAAAAGAACAGAAAATATGAAAAATACAGAACAGAAAAATATGAAAGTGTATCACATGCACTTTTCTGAAGGAAAGCAACGCGCGAAGTCTAACACTGAAAAATACTTTGCATCGATGTTCTAGCATCTATACTGGTTGACCCACGATGTTCAGAAGGACGACATTGATTACATTCGTGTCAGCATCAGGAGTGCGACATGGTCGCAAACTAATTACAGTAAAAGCTTTGCCGAATGGCGGTCCCAGGAGACACCGTTATTCGGCAGGCATTCAACAACACACTTCGTCTACTGATGTTGTATTGTTACCAAGTCATTGTTATATGTTGATTAGCTATCACATCTAGCGTACGCGGCAATAAACAGTTAATCATTCATATTCGCAAATGCAAGCTAAACATTGACTCGATAGGACAGCAAGTTCGAATGTAGCACAGTGATTATTCGTAACAGGCAACAACGCAGACATCCACACACCCACTAGCCAAACAACCATCCAGTCATTCACACTGACACCGAACCATGCTTTCAGTCATGCTGACACCCAAGCAACCATGGTGTCAGTCACACTGACAGCAAACCAACCATGCTGTCAATCACACTGACACCCAACCAATCATCCTGTCAAACACACTGACACCCAACCAACCACGCTGTCAATCACACTGACTCCCAACCAACCACGCTATCAACTACACTAATACTTAACCAACCATCCTATCGACCACTTTGACACCCAACCAACAGTCCAGCCAACCACACTAACACCCAATCAACCATACTGCCAACCACACAGAAAACCATGCAAATACCCAGCCAATCATACTACCAATAACACTGCCAATCTTCAAATCTTCCGTCAGCCACACTTACTAGACACACCCAATCATCAAACCACCCTACCAATACACAAAACCAATCATCAAATTACCAATCACCAAACCATCCAACCACATTGTCAGTCACGAAACCATACTAACAGAATCACCAAACCTTCTTACCAGAAGCACAGCCAATCACCAAACCTTCCCACAAAACAGCCAATCTCCAAACCATCAAACCAAATATGCAGCCACTCACAAAACTTTCATGCCGCCAATCGTCAACCACGGGCAACCACGTATAACCAATCACCAAACAAACCAACCTGCCAACCACACAGTCAATCACCAAACCATGCTGCCTACCACACAGCCAATCGTCAAATAAACCATTTTGTCAACCACATGCAGCCAATCACCAAACTAACCATCCTGTCAACCACGTGTAATCAATCTCAAAACAAACCATCACGTTAACCATGCACAGCCAATCACCAAGCAAACCATCATGTCAACCACACACATACAATCACCAAACCAACCATCCAGCCACCCACATAGCCGATCACCAAACCATCCTGCCATCCACGCACCTAATCATCAAACCATCCTGCCAATCACATACCCATCGCCCAACCACATGCAGCCAATGTCCAAACAAAACATCCTGTCATGCAAACAACCAATCATCAAACCATCCTGCCAACCACACACCACTCCACGAAACAAACTATCTTGTCAACCACGTGCAGTTAATCACCAAACAAACCATCCTATCAACCACAAGCAGCCAATCACCCAGCAAACCATCCTGTCCACCACATACAGCCAACTGCCAAACAAACCATATTGCCAACCACATGCAGCCAATCGTCAAGCATACCATACTGTCAACCACATACAGCTAATCACCAAACAAACCATTTTGTTAACCACATGCAGCCAATCACCAACCCATCATGCCAACGAAACCACACACAATCACCAAGCAAACAAACCTTTCAACCACACAGCCAATCACCAATCCATCTTACCCACCACACAGCCAATCACTAAGCTATCCTGTAGCCAGCCAATAACCAAGCCATCACGCCAATAACACAGCCAATCACCAAACCATCCTGCTACATTTTTCGCGCAGAAGAGACTGATCGCAATGATCACAAATCTAAAGGTGTGCGTGTTCGCTCATTGTCTCTTATGTCAAGCATCAGATATTGAACGGGCATGAAAATATTGATAGAAATATTTGTTCTCACTCAAGAAAGATAATAGAACTAGAGGACAGAAGGTAACATTAGTAAAGGATCAGTGTAGATTGGATATCAGGAAGTACTCGTTCTCACAGAGGACAATCACTGAATGGAACAAATTAGTTACAGATTGTGTAACTGCTAGCAGGTGAATATATTTAAAAATAAGATTGACACATATATCAGGAGGGCGGCTTACACATATATTAAAAACGTTGGTCTCTCGATAAGCCAATGGCTGCCTTGTCCACTTCCCATCTGGGCCTTTGCCTTGGATGGCAATCTTGTTAAATCTTGTTAAACATTAGATGATATATCCCTCCCAAGGGGCAAACGAACTGACAGTATACAGAGCAATTGTGAAACTTGTGTAAGTTCAAGTTAAAATTGCTGGTGGCGTGCGATGTTTTGTTGATTGTATTTATCGAACACAAATTGTACTAAAATCCCAAACAATGTGTGCATAGTATCCACTTCAATGGATAAGAGTGTGCAATTGATAGGCAGACCCTACGGGCTGTTCATTCATTTGGTCCTGCAATATTAGCTGTAAAGTGGATATAATAGAATGTGTATCTAAAAGACTGTGTGCCGTGAAAGTGACAATAGATAGTATCGAATTTGTATTATTTGCATATGCCATGTGACATGGGTTATGCAAATCACGATTTATTTGAATATGTAAACGTTCTTAGTGATATGAGAGATATTTGTAACAAAGCTGCATCTGAATATGTTGTACTGGGCGGTGATTTTAAAACAGGCTAATCAATGGATACTCTCCAGAAAAGAGCTCTCCGTTCATTTGTTTATACTGAACAAATGTATGTTTACGTATTGATGACGAATGTTCTAATATACCTTATACATACTGCTCAAAGAGCAATTGCTGTAAGTCAACAATTGCCCATTTTACGGTAACACAGAACTTGCGTGAATCAATTATCAAACATGAATAAGTGTTTATGAACAGTGATTTTACTGATCACGTTCCATTAAGTCTTAAAATGGAAATAGATGTGTCACATCATGAAACATTTGAACGTAAAACGAATGTAGCTTGGCATAAATGTACAGAAGTCCACATTGAAAATGACAAACGTGAGCTTGATAAGTTGATATCATGTATTGATTTTAATCATGATGCTGTTAGTTGTGTTGATTACCAATGTAAAATGCACACAGGTTTTTTCTCTGATTTGTATAACATTGTTGTTAATTGTTGCACTGTTGCCTCAGATATGTGCTTGCCAAAGACAGGTGTCACGAAAGGGAGCAGCAAGGTGATACCTGGTTGGAACGAACATGTACAGGCTCAACAATACTTCCTTGTTCTGACATAGTATTTGGGTGCAATGTGGAAGGCCACATAATGGTGAAATAGCCGATATCACGAGGCGCACTCGATCCCGGTATCATTACACTGTGAGATATATAATAAAGGAAGAAACAGGGATAAAAAGCAATAGAATGGCTGAAGCTATTAGTAAAGGTAATGATCCTTACCTATTTTCTGCCAAATGTTATTGATGATCATACAGGTTCAACATATATTGCTAACTTATTTTCCTCAAAGTTTGAACAATGGTACAATTCTGTTGGATTTGATGAAGGTAATATGAAATTATTAAAACGTAGAATTGATAATATTGTTATTAAAATGTGTATGCATGAAAATGATGATAATAACGATGGTTACAGCTATCATCAGAAGCGTGGTATTGATATTGATTATCTTAAGAAATGTGTCAATTACATGTAGCTTGGGGAAAAAATAAGAAAGTGGCATATTTTCTAACCATATTATACATATTATACATGGTACTGAAAAACTGTTTAAGGCATTAACCTTGCTCTACAATGGCATGCTTATTCATAGTGTATCCCCAAGTGAGTTACAGATAGGTGCGCATCATAGCTCTGATAACTCTAGGGCGTTGACCTTAGGCAGCATCATTGGTAAGCTTTATGATGCCATTATAATCAACCAACAAATTGGAGTTTTTGATACATTAGATTTGCAATTTGGGTTTAAAGATGGCCTATCTACAACACTGTATACATTTATGGTAAACGAAACCATTTGATATTACGTAAATAATGGTAGTATTGTGCATGTCTTATTACTTGATGCTTCTAAAGCATATGATAGAGTGAACTGTTATTTGCTGTTTCAAAAACGAATGTGCCCATTAGTAGCAAGATTGTTACTCTAAAGGTAGGCAAACCAGAAACTACAGGTTAAATGTAATGATGTAATGTAAAACCGATTCAATGTCTCCACTTCTATTTGGAATGTACATAAATGGACTATTGGCTGAATTAAAAGACCTTGGTATTGGCTGTTATATTGGGCAACATTTCTGCGGAGTTGCAGGATATGCAGATGACATTGTACTACTATGTCCAACTTGTTCTGGGTTGCGAAACGTTATTGTGTGGTATGTGGAAAATATGCCAAACTGCATGATGTGTTGCTAGCAGCGTGAATATGTTTAAAAACAAGGTTGACACATATCTCAGGAGGGCGGGCTATAGGTAGATGAACATTGTTGGACTCTCGATAAGCCAATGGCTTCCTTGTCCACTTGCCATCTGGGCCTTTGGCTTGGATGGCAAATCTTGTTAAATCTTGTTAAATCTTGTTAACGGTTCACTTCAAACTGTCGTCAAAAACAAATTGTTTCATCAGTAATGTTGTGCATTTTACGGATCTCAACTATGACAACTGTGGCATGACAGTGTTGACAAGATGTGCATACAATGGCGTAATGCTTTGCGCAAAGTATGGAAGCAACCATGTGGTTCGCACAGAGATTTAGTACCATTAATTGCTGAATGTGTACTTTTATGTGTTGCTTTGGTCTTTAGGTTCATAAAGTTTTACAGAACAGTAGCCTTTTCAGACAACATGGTTGTTAATTGTATAACAAACACAATGACATTTGCTTATAAGGTCCATTGTGTGCCAGAATATAAGACACATTATGTCCAAATATAACGTCACATACCATGCACTATTGTATATGAGTGTCATTAAGCATACATGTAAAGAAATGTAGAATATAAATGTAAATGCTACATACTATGACTACGAAAATATAATTCGTGAATTGGTGGTAATGAAAGATTGTAATAATGCCGCTGTCGTAAATAAGGAAGGATGTAATGTTGTGATTTCATATCTAAGCACAACATACTTTGTTTTCTAAATGCTGTTTCTTATATGGAACTTTATAATTTGTTTAATATGTACATGTTTGTGGATCTTGATTCAGCTTAAATATTGTAATACTAATAATAGCAGAATTCAGATCAATTTTACTGAAACCAACGCTTCTTGTTTTGACGCTGGCGGCTCTGATAAAGGACTGTATGTAATTCGATTGTACGATAAAGATACTTACCTGGTGCCTCGGTTGAACATAACAGGTGGAAGAGCAACGTCAGAAATAGCATCAACAAGAGACGTGCACGACTCGGGACATCTATACTGGTGAGCGATGTCGTCTTTGCCCCCGCCATCGGCATTCTAGCAACCATACCAGGAACAGTCGTGTCGACAATCAGAATGAAATGTGTTCTGTTCGTGCCAAAATGAACATTTCGTTGAGGAAGAAAAATCAATAAAACGGCGGTCGCTGGGTCGGGGGGGGGGGGGGCAGCGAGAACATAACAAGCGTGGTATGATGTATCATGTTACCTTTAATATTAGAGTGACTCTCATTTAATATTAGAGTGACTGCCATCACCGCTGTTGACACGGAAGTACGACTTTATGTAGATGCATGGCAATCAATTAGTGAATTGGTTCGAGCCACTAATTGATACATCTACAGTTTATTACCTGATAGCGCCAGGACACATTGCATTCCTTTGTGCGGACTCTTCTAATTATAACAAAACAGGTGCGGATGTTTCCAACCTATAAAACTACATGTAAGTGACATGTTGCTTCACATTCAATAAAGTACTTATGCTGGACCCATAGAGTATGGCGGGGCAAAGCGCACCTCCCGGTTCAAAGCGCACCCCTCTATTTCTGCAGAACCAACTACTAGAGCCGCTATCTCCCAATAAATCGATGCAACATGATGCCAAACCACTTTGGGCGCGTTCGATTTGAAGAGATGCAGCATTTATAGTAAGTTATACCAATTTGATTTTTGGGCCATATTATTATAGCAAATCGAACAGTTTTAACCGATCCCACAGCATAAGTACATTAACTAATAGAACATGTGAAATAGTTATTTACATGTCACTTATGTATTGTTATAATAGGTGTTATTAATTCAAGCGGGCGAAAATATGGCATACGTTACGTTTGTACTTCCATTGACACATTCAATACGGGGCAAAGTACCCCCCAAATTGGGGCAAAGCGCACCCCATATGTGGGGCAAAGCACACCCCTTATGTGGGGCAAAGCGCACCCCATATGTGGGGCAAAGCCCCGAATGTAAATACATTGTTTTGATTAAGTAGATTAATCCTTTTAATACATGTACTGCATTTTCACGAGTGTGCTTGGTTAGGTAAACACTATTTATTGACAAGTTTATAACATTATTAATATATATATATATATATATATATATATATATATATATATATATATATATATATATATATATATATATATATATATATATATATATATATATATATATATATATATATATATATATATATATATATATATATATGAGGGGTGTGTATCAGGAAATGGGAGATGGGAGGTTCGGCCTAAACGTTGGTGGGAGGTCGGTAGTTGGCTTCAGAAATAGGTGTGACGTGGGAGGTTGACCTAAAAGATAAGGAGAGGTGGGATTTTGAGGTGGGAGGTATTAACACAAATGAACATAACACGAAACATTACAAATTATATAAATAAAATTTCCACGCAGCCTACGGCAACATTTGCATCGTGCCACGGATGTCCAAAATTATGATTCGTCGTTAATTTTATTTATTGGTGCCCAGGCCACTATATATGGCATTACTGTTGTACGTATCAAATTCCACCTTGCGCATAGTGTGCGAAGCGTATCTTGTGAAGGAATCGAGAACGATATATATATATATATATATATATATATATATATATATATATGGTTATCGGATAGGTTACACAAGGTTCTTCATAATAATATATAACCTGTCAAAAGGTGTTCGTTTATTTGCCATATTAAATAAGTAAATTCTATCGATCTGTGGTGAGAAAAATATACTTAATGATTCAATAAAATATATACAAAAACTTTATTATTGGAGCTCCGGGGATGCGCTTTGCCCCACATGACGAAATTTGCGACACGTGCAGGACTGCCACTAAAATGCATTTGTAGTAGTTGTTTTCTTAGTAAGGTTCTGTATTTCAAGTAGTATTTAGTTAAGAGGTGTGTATATGTAACTGCGATAACCGTTTCCGCCTTAGACGAAAATAAGTAGGCCAACTCGTGTTTGTCCCCAAAGTGTGCGCTTTGCCCCACCCTACTCTACAACTGTCGAAACGTGGTCAAAACCCAGACCAGAGTATGGTGGAAGCCATCGGCAGCGTGCCGGCACCAGCATATCTCAATAACTATAATTCGAGGGATAGTACACGGCGACGTCGTCTCTTCGCGTAAACGGTGCTTCGGGTACCACAACGTGGACAAAACAGCCACACTCCCGTGTTAAGCTAGTTAAGTTGCTTGCATAGTTTCTCCAGCAGTGAGATTCAATATATACCCACCATTTAGGATGCGTTCACGTTAATATTGTATCACTGTTTTGAGTACAATGTTGCAATCGAACTTAAGTCCGTTTTAAAAAATGGAACTATCGTAGAATCGCGTGAAACATCAGGGGCCTGTTTCACGAAACATCTCCCAAGCGAGCGTATTTCATTGATCAATAAAAACACGAAGTGTTGACTGTTGGCAACAAATGTAAAGGAAAATCCTCAACAAATTACATCATTCGAAACAGGTATCTTCCAAATAATATGAAAGTGGCAAAAGTTATTCCTATCTATATGACCGGCGAAAAAAATAGATCCAAGGCGCATTTGCTTTTGTCTATTTTATTTCAATGCCAGAATCAACCCCTGGCATCTTGCCATTCTCAATATACCGATTCCCTACAGGTGGCGTCGCCGTCGTGCTTAACACTAGATCTTGCAACTAGGAGCCAATAACTAAACACATTCTGTTTCCATCAAGCAACGCTTATCATAAATGTGTGTAATATCAGTAACCAATTCGTTCTCGATCTCAGACGGCCATGTCATTGGGACGCGTTAGAGTGCATCTCAATGAAGGGATCACGGCGTTAGACGGCCACCATGTCATTGGGACGCGTTAGAGTGCATCTCAATGAAGGGATCACGGCGTTAGACGGCCACCATGTCATTGGGACGCGTTAGAGTGCATCTCAATGGAGGGATCACGGCGTTAATCATGATTTCGTCATTCCCCGTCACCACACAGTTACCCAGGAATAATAAGTCAAGCAAGTACCTCTCAATTACACCTCCTCACACATGTTATCCTTATTTTGTTATACTTGACAAGGACACCCAATCCAAGAAGATTTCATTCTGTCACGACAGATTTGGCCAACAACTGCACTAACAACAGTTGCGTCTGAGCAACAGTAGCTAGTACTGCTGGACTCGCGATTATTGATTCTTGCGCCATCATACTCCGAGGTAGCTTATGTTGGTTAGTATTATGTCCATCAGTCCGCCTAGATGACTTCCTCAAGGTTTGAGGTTCTAGTGAAGACTCATCCTCATCCCAGTGCTGTTGAAGGTGACTACCTTCCTGCTCACTCTGTACACCCCCCGCCACCTCCGCACATCCTGCCATTGAGCAGCTGCAACCACTTCATCGCAATCCACCGGCAGTGGCCCATTCATCTGTCCAATGTCCAAGTCTTCTACCTCCTGGTCGACATACAGGGCAGAACTCGTAGGCATGTCCGTGGGTGTATGACAATATTTCTGCTCGCGGTCTGCTTCCATTTCGGGTACTATTTCTCGAGCGTGCCGCAACGCATCCCTGTGTAACGTTATCAACGGACCCACCGCATGCAGAGGTGTAATGACATACACATTCCCTTCAGGATCTGGTCGGTCCGCCTCTTGGTACAGCTTTTCCTCCCACCTGTCCTGCATCTTATTTCGACCCCGGATCTGAACATTCCTGACGAAGATTCGGAAGCCTATTGGTAGGTTTGTCGCATTCGCAGACTTATCGTTCTGTGTCTTCCTCATCAGTGCCTCTTTTTCGTTGTATATTGTGGCCATCCGGAATGCATCGGTTATGCGTTGTTGATGCTTGGCTACATATTCATCAAGCTGGCCATCTTCCTCGGCGGAGGGTCCACCAAGCAGGTGATGCAATGGCAGATTAGGGTCCCTCCAAAACATCAGGTAATATAGCTAGCAAGTATTGGACGAGTGTGGTGTACAATTATAGCTGTACACCAGCTCTGCACGGTCACTGCTTCTTGTATACACTTATGGCTGTAGACCAGCTCTGCATGGGAGGTGTTCCGGTCTCTGCTTTGTGTGTACAATTATAGCTGTACACCAGCTCTGCATGGTAGGTGTTCCGGCCACTGCTTCTTGTGTACAATTATAGCTGTACTCCAGCTCTGCATGGGAGGTGCTCCGGCCACTGCTTCTTGTGTACAATTATAGCTGTACACCACCTCTGTATGGGAAGTGTTCCGGCCACTGCTTCTTGTGTACAATTATAGCTGAACATCAGCTCTGTATGGGAAGTGTTCCGGCCACTGTTTCTTGTGTACAATTATAGCTGTACACCAGCTCTGTATGGGAAGTGTTCCGGCCACTGCTTCTTGTGTACAATTATAGCTGTACATCAGCTCTGCATGGGAAGTGTTCCGGCCATTGCTACTTATGTGCGTTGGACAAAGTTCTCAGTCGATTGTGTAATATTCGATTGAACCGCTCTGCCTGCGCATTCCCCTGAGGGTGACATGCAGTAATGCGACTTTTGGTGATGCCGTAGATTGCACGTAGCTAGTTCGCTCTCAAAATTACGCGCTTGGTCACTGCGAATACGCAGTAGCACAGCGAACGGCACAGACCTGTCTTTCATCAGTACTTTGGCAACCGTACGAGCTTTCTGGTCCTTCGTCGGAACCACCTGGGTAAACATTGTGAAAAGTGGGTTAGAACCATTGCATTCTCGATGCCCGAACTGCGAGGCTCCAATACAGTGTAATCGATAGCCAGAACCTCGAGTAGTCTTTTGGCTAACAAAATGGTTGACTTCACTTTCTTCACCTTCGACGCAACACATCTCTGGCGCTGCTTGCAAAAGACCTCCACATCCTTCGCCATCCTTGGCCAATAGCATCGGGCTTGAAAGAGTCGCAGCGTCCTTTCGAGTGCGTCCATGGTGCCCCATGCTGTTGTGAGTCGTATGTAAGACCTGCGTCTTCAAGGTTGCGGGTAGTAGCAGCCGATGGCATTGCTCCCCATTGAGTTGGATCTTCTTGAATAATATGCCATTTGCCACTCCCAGTCGCTCCCAGTCGTGCAGTACTCGTCGCACACCCTGCTGCTATTGCTTTAATTGTTCCTCTTCCCATGATCTCCTGCCAGCGGCATAGTTAC
>OY759264.1:54673181-54700681 GCA_963662155.1 Lamellibrachia columna
GGTATACAAGATATAATGTATCAAGAAATCACCTGACGCATATCATGCTGCACAGTTCACATAAGCAAACTATGAACACTAAATGACATCGGATGAATCATTTCTACAGTATTTGGGTGGCTTACAGAACAACTTTTTAAATAATATCTTAGATGATAATACAAATCAGACTAATGAATTAAATGAATTAAAACCCATACGTCTATCCTCATATTTTGATTCGGATGCATTTGATGCTTTGTGTAAAAAGAACAAAAATTGCTTCAGCATAATAAGCTCAAATATACAATCTATTAATGCCAAATTTAGCGAATTAGAGGCATTCGTAGAGGAATTAAAAACTGAAAATATTCAACTTAGTGTTATATGCCTACAAGAGAGTTGTATATCTAAAAATGATGATTTCTCACACATACAGCTGGAAGGATACAATTGCATTACACAGGGAAAAACATCCAGTAAAAAGGGAGGACTAATCATATACGTTGACTCAAAATATACATACGAAGTGATTCAAAATCTAAACAACTATGAACTTTGGGAAGGGCTTATTATTAAAGTAAGTGAAGGTGGTTTGACCAAACCAGCAATAATAGGAAATATTTACAGGCCTCCAAGGAATCTAATTGATAACCTGAAACAGTTTATAACAGAATTTTCACTACTGCTATCATCCCTAGACCAAATACAACACAATGTAATCTTTGCCGGTGATTATAACATAAACCTGCTAAAGTTAAATGAAGATGAACTGATCAGTGATTTCTTTGATCTTCTTACATCACATAGTATGTATCCCCAAATTACACTACCAACTAGATTTTCAGAAAAACACGGTACACTAATAGATAATCTTTTCTGTAAATTAACAAAAACAATTCTAGAGAGCAGAGCAGGTATACTCATAAAACAATTCTCAGATCACCAACCCTATTTTATCTTTATGGACACAACACAAAACAAACAATTAAATCCTAAAACAACTAAGATACACATGGAAACTAATGAAGCCTTATTAAAAGTTAAACATGACATTCATGCAGCAGACATTTATAGCAAAATGGATAAGAGTCCTAATGCTGATACAAATTCCAATTATAACCTTATAGATCAAATAATAGAAACGACTAAAAATAAACACATACAAACCAAAGTTGTCAAATTCCACAAATACAGACATAAAAAATCAAACTGGATAACGAAAGGTATATTAAGATCAATTAAATATAGAGATAAATTATACAAACAACTGAAGATGTTAGATCCTGATTGTGCACAATATACCACAAGTTGCACTAATCTAAAAACATACAACGTAATACTTAAGAAGAACATTCGTGAAGCAAAGAGATTACACTATGCACAACTTTTCGACAAATACAAATTTAATGCAGCAAATACATGGAAAGCAATTAATGAAATTATATCAAGACACAAATCTAGTACGCAATTTCCAACATATTTTAAACAAAATAACAAGACATATACTAATAAGATTGACATAGCTAATGAATTTAATCATATCTTTACGGAAACAGGCCCTAATCTTGCGGAAAACATACAATGTACAACTGCAAATAATATGACTAAATTTCTCAAAAACAAGAATACAAATGGTTTTAGATTCACAGAAATACAAGAGGAATCCGTATCACAAATAATCAATAACCTACCAAATAAAAATAACTATGGTTGTGATGGAATATCCAGCAAATTATTAAAACTTATTGAACCAGATATAGTGAAACCTTTAACATTATTAATAAATCAAGTGCTGAACACAGGACAATTTCCTGACAAACTTAAAGTAGCAAAAGTTATTCCTATATTTAAGAAAAATGATCCCACATTATTCACAAATTATAGACCAATATCCCTTTTGCCTGTTATTTCAAAAGTATTGGAAAGAATTATGAATAACCAATTACTCATGTATTTTACTAATACAAAACTACTGTCTGATAGTCAATATGGATTCAGACCCCACCATTCAACTGAATATGCAGCTCTAGAAATAGTCGATAGGATCACTACACACTTGGATAACAACCAATTACCCATCAGTATATTTCTTGATTTATCGAAAGCATTTGATACACTTGACCACACAATCCTCTTAAAAAAATTAGAACATTATGGGTTGGAACCATCAGCATTACAATTACTAAAGAGTTACTTAACAAACCGTGAGCAATTTGTAAAAATTGATGACATAAAATCAAATGTCTTACCTATAAACACGGGAGTCCCACAAGGCTCAATACTAGGTCCTCTGTTATTCATTATATATATTAACGATTTCTCACAAGCCAGTAATGTCTTTAAATTCATTACATATGCCGATGATACTTCTCTAGTAAGTACGCTCGGGTCTTTTACAAATGGTACAAACAATCCAAATACTGAACATATGATAAATACAGAACTACACAACATAGCAGAATGGTTAAAATTAAATAAATTAACATTAAATATCAACAAAACTAAATATATGATTTTTCAAATGCCAAACAAAAAGGTAACAGTACCAACACTAACAATAGATGGTGTAAACATTGAAAGAGTCCAACATTTCAACTTCTTAGGTTTAATATTAGACACACATTTAAATTGGAATAAACACATTGAGAAAATAGCAAATAAGTGTTCTAGGACAATCGGAATTATAAACAAATTGAAGCATGTCTTACCAAAAAGTATCAGAATTATACTGTATAATTCATTAATATTACCCCACATAAATTACTGCCTAATGATTTGGGGCTATCAGTGTAATAGGATAATAAAATTACAGAAGAAAGCAATTAGAATAATATCTGTAACTAAATATAACTCACATACGGAACCATTATTTAAAAGCCTCTCTGTTCTAAAGGTTGAAGACTTACTTAAAGTACAGATACTACGATTTTATTATAAATTCATACACAAACAATTACCAGCATACTTACAAAGCTGGCCGATAAACCAGAATACACACATACATAATCATTTCACGCGTAAACACAACAAAATACACACATTTAGAACACAACACGAATTTGCAAAAAAGTGTCTGAAATATAATTTACCACATATCATCAACAATACTCCAGACATATTAAAAGATAAGGTGACCACACACAGCTTACAGGGATATATATCTTATGCTAAAAAAATTATTATAAAAAGCTATGTATGCATATGCACCGAAGTTAACTGCTACACTTGCACGCATGGTCAATAATAAATAATTAATCTAGCTGTACGTGTTAACGTTAATCTACACAAGCGGAAATATACAATAAATTCAATGAAAACGTACCAAGGTGGCTCCTATGAGAGCGACTTCTTTAGTCTTAATAGGAGTCTCCCAAATCCACGTTGTACTAAATATATTAATTAATAGGAATTACAGTTACTGTAATACTATGTACAAATGGATAAATAAACGATTTTGTCTGTCTGTCTGTCTGTCTGTAAGTGAAATGTTGCTTCACAATCAACGAAGTACGTATGAGGGTCATTGCGGGACACGCACTGATAAGATAAGATAAAAAGGTAATCACAATGTTATTGGCAACTCAGCTGAGTTGGATTAACATCGTTATACAGTAAGTGAAGTGATTGTTACTTCTTACTACACTTGTAGTAGTCGACTTCTCGCGACATACCACTGGCGGCCTCTTACTACACTTGTAGTAGTCTCCTTCTCGCGACATTCCACTGGCCGCCTCTTACTACACTTGTAGTAGTCTCCTTCTCGCGACATACCACTGGCCGCCTCTTACTACACTTGTAGTAGTCGCCTTCTCGCGACATACCACTGGCCGCCTCTTACTACACTTGTAGTAGTCGCCTTCTCGCGACATACCACTGGCCGCCTCTTACTACACTTGTAGTAGTCTCCTTCTCGCGACATACCACTGGCCGCCTCTTACTACACTTGTAGTAGTCTCCTTCTCGCGACATACCACTGGCCGCCTCTTACTAGACTTGACGTAGTCACCTTCTCGCGACATACCACTGGCCGACCCTGGTTAGATCAGTCCCCAGCGTATATATAGTCCACCAGTCAATGATACGCTTCAGTGAACATTACCGGCCTGTTACCTAACGTAATGCTCATTGCTAGGACTACCGCCTAGCCTGGCTCGACAATAGCTATAGAAAACATGTTACATAAGATAGTGGCTATCACTGCGACTGTAGTGTAAACGTAAAATAAATATATGATATTCACATTGTCAAAATGATAAGATAAGATAAAAGATAAAGACAATGGTATTGGCAACTCAGTTGAGTTGGATTCACATCATTATACAGTCAGTAAAACAATTCATGTAACAGTCAATAATCATAAAATACAATAATCATAAAATACAATATTCATAAAATACAATAATCATAAAAACTATATCATGAGTGGCGCAGCAGATATTATATTATTGTATTATTCATTGCCAGTTGTGTAAACCCCGTGGTGTCAGAGAGTTTCGATACATATTCGTCCGAGTTATTGGTAATGGATGCTAATTAATGTGCCTTATATTATAATCTGCATGTCTTTTGTCAGGTAAATGATGTTTCAGTTTGTGTGAGCCTACTTTCATTTTGTTAAAATATCGCTCACACAGACAGTTCCGCGTTTCTTTCAGTGTATGTAGACTTAAATCATTGAGTGTATCTTCACAGCTTTTGCATCTTAAGACTCTTTCCTATATCATTTCGATATTGTCACATAAGTAATTCTACAAATTGGTATGTAACACAGATCATGCATATTCCAAGATACGTCTCACAACATATACATATGCCGTGACCAGATCACTCTGGCTAACAGATGCGCGTTTCAATTGGTACAACATATATACTATTTTCCCAGCTGTTTTCACAATATTCTAAAGATGCTTATTCCATGTTAGATCATGATAAATTGTAACGCCAAGAAGCTTAGCACGGTCTGCTTTATCTACATCCGTCCCGTCTATCTCTATATTATGTATGTTATTTCGAAAATTCCCATCTTGTGCATAACTGATGATCATATCTTTCGATTTTCCTGAATTGATTTTCATATTATTTTGCACCGTCAACCTATTGCTTGTTTAACACAAATGTAAAGTCCGTGTTTCTGTACGGAGCGGAAACGTGGCGAATAAACAAGACCACGCTGATAAGGGTCCAGACATTTGTCAACCATTGCCTGAGAAGAATTCTCCGAATACACTGGATGGACAGGGTGAGCAACAAAGACCTCTGGGATAGAACACACCAAGCCCACATAGAGACATAAATCCTTAAGAGGAGATGGGGATGGCTCGGCCACACCTTGAGAAAGCCAAGCACAAACATAACCAGACAGGTCCTGACGTGGAACCCCCAAGGCAAGAGAAAGAGGGGGAGACATCAAGCAAACAGGGAATGGCTGGCAACAACTGGAGAGGATTGCCCAAGACAGGAGGCGCTGGAGAAATGTTGTGGATGGCCTATGCTCCAGGAGGAGTTAAGGGCCTAAGTAAGTAAGTAAGTAACCTATTGACGATGTAAACTGATTATTGGATTACAGAAATACCTTTTCTATCACATACTTCGAATAACGTACTACCGTCCACATACTTATATAACATAACAGGTGCTTTTTTTAAATCGCTTATGTAAACTTGGAAACATTTGGGTCCAGACGGGGTCCCCCGTGGTACTTCTCCATTTGGGCGGCCAGAATGGGAGTATTCATTTCCCATTTTTACCTGTTGAGTTCTGTGTAATAAAACTGTTGCCATCCTTCTTATAATATGCATATCATACAGTTGTAGATTTTCTAGTAACAAGTGAAGATTAATGAGACCAACGCCTTGCTAAAATCCAGCATTACAACTCAGACATAACTATCCTATTTATCAGTCGCTTTATACCATATGTATATCACTTCTACAAGAACGTCAGTTGTCGACGGTCCGCCAATTCCACCAAATTGCATAGAGACTAATTCTCCGTCAATTTTACCATCCACCGGTTTCATTATAATTGACTCAAACACCTTTGCGGAGTTAACGATATTGGTATAATGTCTTTCTTAATCAATGGGTGGGTTTATTTTCGGCAACGGTATTATGTTTGTCATCTTCCATTCCTGATGAAGTGCGCCTTCGCGCATTGAACTGTTGAAAATAGCAGTAAATGGATGATTCCTTTTTACCTAAGCAGGAATGTTATCAGGCCCTGTGGCCTTATTCGCCTTAACTTTCTGTAGCGCTGTGAATGTTGTCATCACACCGATGACATATTGATCTGGTAGGTCCTCGTTTACTGTGAATATTTAATAATCCTTATTTAAACGGGATAAATGTTCACTGACAGACACACAAAACTGATTCATTTTACTGGCTAGTAATATGTTGTGTTAGTCAGTCGTTGCATGCCAGAATTGACATTCCCACCTAGTCCCAATAATTTGTTCATATGTTTCCACCAACCATGGGATACTGATTCATTCACTGCTGCAATTTATGCTTGATACAAGTTGTACTTAAGTCTCGAAGCGGTTAACCCTATTTCGTAATATCCTTGCTTAATTCAAATCACCGCTCATGTGAGTTCGCTGTGTTTTGCGAACTAATGTTCTAAACCAGTCCGTTACCCATGGTTTATCAGCCGTATGGCGCGTTACGACTTTGGTGGGAAAATACGTTCCCGTGAGCTTATTAATAACAGTTTGATAATATTAATACTTATTTTCACATAACTGTAACCTAAATAAGGGTTCCCATATAATAACTGACAAAGCCATAGGAAATGTGGTCCCATACATCTTAAAGTTAAACGTGTTATACACACGGTATCCATTAGCCGATTATAACTTGGTTTCAGCAATACCGTATTATGGTCTGGTTTCCAAAGGATGTCGATAAGCAACACATGTTCTGGCAGCCTAACACTTTCTACAATCTAGGAAACTTTCTCGGGTTGTTTTTACCAAACACAATTTTGATCATTGTATGCAAATATATGCAATCATCGTGTTAACCGTTTTATGGTATTTACATCTGATCGTTTACCACAAACTAGCTGTACATCATAACAATTGATCCTTCGCAAAAACACGGTTGGTAACACCATTGACTGCCTATATCCGTTCTCCTGTCTATGAGAAGACACTCTTGTTTGTCAATTCAGCCTCTGGAGAAGAAGTCAGCATCTTTGTTCCCAAGGACGAGGAACCTAAGACGGAGGCTGATAACATCATTGCGGCCATCGGCTTCAAGAAGGCGGACAAAGCCCTCCTAACATCGCGATGGGAGTCATCGGGATTGTGATGCTTGTTATTCCTGCCCTGGTGCTCTTTAGTCTGGATTTCAACACCTTGAGAATCCACTTCCGGTTCATGAAGAGAAATATTCAGCATGGATAGAGAAACCTAGTTCAGAGGAACACAAAAAAGTTGAGCCGATGTCATAACATATAAAATTATCTTTGCGGAACTGTACGTGAATTATACTCGCGTTGCATTTCAATACGCACTGTGTGCGTGCGTGTACGTGAGCAACCAGTTTAATAAATTAATAACAAATATACCTGTATATGTTGTGGACCATTAGAAGTAAGTGTAGTATGTGTGTGAAACATTAATCAAAATAGCAGGTGTTTACATGATGTGGAGTATTATACGCATTAACTCGCTACGTTGCGCTATGTCTTAGCAGTTGAAAGCAATTTATGCGTTATGCTAATGTGATATATTTCATGTAGTTGTTAGCACTGCATTTTTGACATGTGTGTCTTCGTAAATATTTTTTCAGAGTGCACCCACAAAGCTAATCTCACATAGCCGACTTTCTCGCCCGACTTCGCGGACTCGCCGAGAAAAGAGACTAATCGCAGACACGTGGTTTAACTGTTACCGGCAAATGGTGTCGCCGGTCAGATCGATTTGTTGGGGAGTATATTTATTGTTACACGTGTGTAGTGTGTTTTGGATAAAGAAAGTATCAGAGTCAATAATATGAGAGTCACTTTGATTGGTGAAAAAAATTCTGGGTAATCAAACAAATTCGAAACAATGAAAAGTGGTACGTTTATTTTAATCCAGGCTTTTGTGAGAGTGACAAGTTTATTTCTGCTTCGACTTCGTGATATCGGACTAAGCCAGACAGTGTTTACATGGTTCAAATCATACCTTGCAGGCCGAACTAATGCAATAAAGATATGCGAAGCAACTTCAGCGACGAGACTTATTCATCACGGTGTTCCGCGGGGCTCGGTTCTAGGTCCGATGCTATTCAACATTCTACCTATCGCGGACATCTTCGAACGCCATCAGATCCGCTACCACATATACGCGGACGACAATCAACTATACGCTGAGTGTCCGCCACTGAACCATGCTGACGCACTATGGAAAATCGACGAATGTGCTGAACTGCAACCATCTCCTACTCAATGAGACGAAAACAGAAGCCATCATTTTTCGTTCTACCGCCGTCCGTTCGCCTTCTGCTGTGTCCACTATCGATGTGTGTGGGTTCGCCGTATCACTGACGCCCACGGTTCGTGACATCGGCGTTGTACTTGACAGCTGACTTGACATGTCGGCTCAAGTATCGAACGCTTGTCGTGCTGCTTATTTTAATTTATTTCGCGTCGCTAAGACACGAACAAGCCTTACCATCACAGCATGCAAGACTCTTGTTCACTCCCTCGTTACATCGCGGATCGACTACGGGAACGATGTACTGTATGGCATCTCCGACCGCCTCTTGCACTGTCTTGAGATGGTACAGCGGTCGGCGGCCATAGTTGTTTTGCGGATTAGGCGGGGCGACCGGCGAAGCATGACAGCAGTGCTGCAACAACTCCACTGGTTGCCGGTCAATTATCGCATTGAATACAAACTACTCGTCCTTGTGTTCCGCGCCCTTCATGACCGGACGCCGGCGTACCTCGCCTCGCTCATCACGCCGTACGTTCCGCGCCGCGCCCTACGGTCTGCCGATCGCGCCCTACTCAAACTAAAAAAAACTCGCGGGCGATCTGGCAGCATCTCCTCCCAGGCGCCGGTACCCATGCGCCTTTTTCTGCGTTCCTTCGCCTCCTTGCAACAGTGGACTCTGATCTACCATTTGGCGATTTATTAAACAACCACAAAGGCAGTTATTTATACTTATTTACTATATTTCTTCTTCCTGGCGGACAAAGAAGGAAACAATAGCCGAATAGCCGAATTGTGGCCGCATTGAGCGTGAGCCACTCGATCCCCAGATGGCGTAACCGTCAGTCCACCATCTCTGTCTATTTCTATACGCTAACTTTGGGGTCAGTCTGACAGCATCTCCTCCCAGGCGCTGACGTCTACTCGCCTCATTCTATGTTAAGTCCTTGGACAAGTCGCCTCTGATCTTCCCACTGGCGATGATAAAAATGAACTGTTTTTACTCATAACACGCAATCGTCACTATCATAGGGTCTCTTTGTGTGAGTAATGGCAAATGAATCGGAAATGTAGTCTGTGGCCAATAATCAATTCGCCCACTTTGTCCGACAAGTAGAAAATAACTACCTTTGTGGTAATTTAGTGATTTTTCCCGCTTATTCTCACATTGGATGCGTTGGCAAAGATAATGTTTTCTTTACTTCTACATTAAATCTTTTATTCGATGGCATCGTGGCAACATTTCTAAATCATTCACTGGACTGGGTCGACATTGAGAGGTATCCCGTATGGATGCGTTTTTTCCTGAAAGATGTGTGAATTACACACAACATGTTTCTTAATACAGGATAAATGTGCTGTGAAATGTTGCAAATTGTAGGAAAATTTGTGCTGGAATCCAAAGAAAAGAACGTTATAATGGCACCGTATTTAAAAATCAAATGTTCACCCATTTTGGACGGGTGTAAGCTATATATTAATACACTAACTTGGGGGGCAGTCTGGCAGTATACCCTCCAACACGTCGACACACACGCGCCTCTTTCTATGTTCCTTCGACCCTTGCACCAGTGACCTCTGACCCACAAAGTGGCGATGTATTAAGAAAACACAAAGGCAGTTATTAAATTTATTTACTATAATGCCTTTTTACATATCGGACAAAGACGGAAACAGTGGCCTAATTGTGGCCAAATTGAGTGTGAACCACTCTCCAGATGACGTAACCGTGGCCAGGCTCGCGTTCAAATGCAAATGCATTTTAAAATGTCGCATTTGCATTTGCATTTAAATGCAGTGTTGTCTCCTGCTCCGCATTTGCACTTGTATTTGTATTTGAATCAAAACATTTGCATTTGAATCGAAAACATTTGTATTTGATAAAAATTGTGTTTGAATCAAACCATGTTTGATTCAAACACATGTTCACTTGGCTGCAAGTTACCAGCCCCAAATGTTTACTTTAGACATATTTGCAGAAACCATAATTAGCAGTCAACTTATCTCCCTACTAATGGGCATGTTATTGTGGAAGACCCTTCAATTCCTGCCTGCCTGAATGAACAGTCCACCCCAGTTGGTAGTGTTTGTGTGCTCACGTATGCTAAGCTTATCTGTGAAATGCAATCAGTGAAGTTCAGGCAGCCTTTTGAAATCCATGACCTCAATTATCACAAATATTTTTGGTATTCACAATCTATCTCAATTTAAAACAATATTATTTTTTATAATGTAACCATAATCACTATATACCATAAGACACCATATAATTAACACAGTTTTGTCAATGAATGATATTATATATTAACTTTTGTTTGTATTTCATTTGATTAATTCTGTCACTATACTCTTTCTTCCCACCGAGCGCTAAGTTTCTGCTGCAGACAGTAAAGCCCAAGTATTTCTTACTAAGCAAATACGGCAGACCATTTAGGTCTTATCTCACTGTCTTTCTGAATGGACACGGTTTATTTACAGATGTTGGGCAATTAAAGGGCAGCTGCCTGTTCATTCCCTTGATGGGGAAAGAAACTTCCCCACTTGAATAAATCCATTGTTTATCCAAGGCTAGTAGACCACCCAAAGGTTTCCCTAATTAAATATGTCACTTATAGTGCTCTTACATGTTTTATGAAACTTTGTAATGGCAGCCTATTGAAAAATCAAATGTGGTTTCACCCCTTTTGCTACTTGGACGGGTGTAAGCTAGTGTATGCTAATACACTAACTTTGGGCGCATCCAGTCAGTATCTCTTTCCTCGCACCGACGTCCCCTCGCCTCTGCCTATGTCCAGCTAGCATAAAGAATACTACAAATACAAACACTAATAAAACGCAAGCGAAAACAAAACACATTTTATAATTTGATAATTGATTAGAATTTTAATGAAATAACCAATACCGCCAGAGAACGATATCATTCATTTTAATGGAAACATTATCATTTCATTAATGACCTATGCTTGGCCTAAGCGTAGCATGTAGCTTTACGTTAGCATCGGCTGCATGATGTGGCGCCATCACTTGTCACTCTCACAAGAGCCTGGAATCAAATTAACGTACCACTTTTCATTGTTACGAATTTGTTTGATTAACTGGAATTTGGTTAACCAATCAAAGTGACTCTCATATATTTTACTCTGATACTTGATTTCTGTATCCAAAACATACATATACGCATGTAACATTAAATACACTCCCCAACAGATCGATTTGAACGGCGACACCATCTGCCGGTAACGGTTAAACCACGTATCTGCCATCAGACTCTTTTCTCGGCGAGTCCACGAAGTCGGGCGAAAGTCAACTATGGGAGATTAGCTTTGTGGGTGCACTCTGAAAAATTATTTACGAAGACACACATGTCAAAAATGCAGTGCTAACAACTACTTGAAATATCTCACATTAGCATAACGTACATATTGCTTTCAACTGCTAAAACATAGCGCAACATAGCGAATTAATGAGTATAATACTCCACATCATGTACAACACCTGCTATTTTGATTAATGTTTCACACACGTACTACACTCACTTCTAATGGTCCACAACATGTACAGGCATATTTGTTATTGATTAATTAAACAGCGGGCTCACGTACACGCACGTACATAGAGCGTAATGAAATGCGAGGCGAATATAATTCACGTGCAGTTCCCCAAAGATATTTTGCCATTTTATGACATCGGCTCAACTTTTGTGTTCCTCTGAACTAGGTTTCTGTATCCATGCTGAAGATTTCTCTTCATGAACCGGAAGTGCTTTCTCAAGGTGTTGAAATCCAGACTAAAGAGCACCACGGCGGGAATAACAAGCATCACAATCCCGATGACTCCCATCGCGATGTTAGGCGGGGCTTTGTCCGCCTTCTTGAAGCCGATGGCCGCCATGATCTTCTCAGCCTCCGTCTTAGGTTCCTCGTCCTTGGGAACAAAGATGCTGACTTCTTCTCCAGAGTCTGAATTGACAAACAAGAGTGTCTTCTCATAAACAAGAGAACGTATATAGGCAGTCATTGGTGTTGCCAACCATGTTTTCGCGAAGGATCAATAGTTAAGATATACACCTAGTTTGTGGTAAACGAGCAGATGTAAATACCATTTAACAGTTAACACGATGATTGCACGAGTAAATTTTTTACATATCTCATAGTCAGTTTACCCTTTTCTTCTCGTGACGTTTCCATTGCTATCTTCTTCAGACGACTACCGCTAGATGGCGACACGGTAGTCTTTCTACGCTGACGTTACTCTATTGTGTGCCCCCCCCCCGCGGCCGCGCCCTGGGTGGCCCTTCAGGAGATCATCGTAGATGTGCGAGAGTCGGTGTCGGCCCTCATGTCGATTTTATCCATATAGCTTGTTTGATGCCTCTTTTTCTCGAGTCCGACACTCTGTTTACAAACATGGCCCCCTCCCTGTCTACTATGTGATTCTGTTGAGTCATGTGATCTGTGATCGCTGATTTATGCATCTCTTTGTCCGATGCTTCGGGTGTAGGGTCTGCTAGCCCATACTTTCTCAGCGCCTTCTTCGTGTTCTTTGATGCAGGTTCCTAGGGTACGTTTCGTTTCTCCGATGTATGTGGCATTACATTTCTTGCACGTTATGGAATACACCCCTTCGAGCATCTTTTGTGGTTCAACTTTGTCCTTTGGTCTTACTAGTGACCTCTTAATGGTGTTGTGAGGCTTCACTGCTGCGTTCACATTGTATTTCTTCATGATCCGTGATATGGTTTCGGATAATCCTTGGACATGTGGAAGTACCACCATGCCTTTGTTCTTGTCTTTTCCCACTGGTTTTTTCCTGATGTTATCTTCCTTCTTTATTTTCATAATTGTCTGCACTGTTGATATGGTCCCTTGTGGATACCCACATCTCGGTAGAGCTGCCTTGTTGTGTTCCGTTTATTTTCGTCATCTGTCACAAGTGTTTCGAATCTGTCCATTAAAGTACGGATCATTCCCATCTTCCGGTGTAACGGGTGGTGTAAAGAAAAGTTTAAGTATCGGTCTGCTTGGGTATTCTTTCGGAAGATTAGTAGTTTCATCTCTCCCGATTCCTTCCTTTCTAGTAAAGTGTCTCTAAATGGTATTGTTCCTTCTGCTTCTTCTTCATGTGTGAATTAGATGATGTTTGTCTCGTCCACTCTGTTTAGATGGTCGGTCAGTTGCTGTCATCCATGTGTTTATCACTTCTAGTATGTCATCTACATAACGTTTCCACATTCTAGGTCGGCAGCTGATCGGGACTGTGGCAATAGCTTCTTGCTCCAGATGTTCCATGAAGAGGTTGGCGACGATGGGGGACACTGGGCTACCCAAGAGGTTGGCGACGTTGGATTTGGGAGGCTTAGCTAATTTCAAAGTTGGCGACGTGGGATTTGGGAGGCTTCGCTGATTTCAAAGTCCCTTTCGTAACTGCTCGTAAGTTTTCTGTTTCTGTTTGTGGCAGCGTGGAGCAAGACTGTTTGTGGCTACTATATATTGCTCTATTGGGATTTTTTCGGTATTATATCATAATTTAGTCCTTTCGCGAGAACCTTCGTTTCTGCGTTCTTCAGTTAATATTGCGAGATATTGACTACCCACTTATTAAGTTGTTTGTTCTGACAGTGGTGGTGATCAGTGGTATTCTCTGTGTATTTTGTTTGCTGTTTCCAACGTTCCAGCTTTTGGTGATGTCGCCATTTTGTGTTCTTGTACACCATCTCGTGTGTTCGCGCCAGTGTGACACAATGTGACACAGTGTGACACAATGCTGTCTTTGGTGTTGCTAGGTAACTGCATCAACAATTCGTCTTTAGTATTGTCTTTCTATTCTCTGTAACTATCCAATTTTGTGTTAATTATTCTCTCCCTTATCAGGTCCTTTTTTGCCTTTCTATGATGCAATTGGCTCGTTTCGTGTTGATAGGGCATTTGACTACCGTGTCGCCATCGAGCGGTAGTCGTCTGTCACGAGAAAAAAGGTAAACTGACTGTGAAATAAATAAAAAAATATTACTCATTTGAACCATCCAGTCTGATGAACATCTTCACTCATATACGATGATTGCATATATTTGCATACAATGATCAGTGGCATATGAGCGATCTAAAAATTGTGTTTGGTAAAAACATCCAGAGAAAGTGTCCGAGGTTGTAGTAAGTGTTAGGCCGCCAGAACATGTGTTGCTTATTGACGTCCTTGTGGGTGATCTGGGTGAACATGTGTAATCATTTTGAGTTGTCACCACATTATTTTCCAGTGTTTCAATAATTTCAAGTTTGTATTGACTTTAACCAGGTCCCCGGCACCTCGGCTCCTATTTCTAAGACAATCAAACTGTTGGTTTAAGATGCAATGTTGTATTTCTATGGTTGGTTTTTACTAATCTCGCACGGTCTGTGTCTAACTCTGCCTACCTTCACAGACAGGGTCGACGCCAATCCATTGGCCCCCTGGTCCACATTCCTTAGACAGCTGTCCCGACACGAAGTTGTACCGGGGTAGACAGCGATAGATGATTCTTCTCTGCCGTAGAGACTTCTTGTCTTCGCTCCAAGTCGTGTTGACGACATATGGAGGCCGCGGGCACTCCACTTCTGCATCACGAATGCGTAAGAATGGTGTCACTTCCGTTGTGAAACGGAGACAATTAAGGGTTGTTCCCAACCGTGGATCGGAATAACCGTAATAACACTACTCAGGTTATTGCTAACACGACTGATACATACTTGTATCGTTGTGGAACTAAAACAGCGCTAATTTATGCAGTGCTGCTCTGTTATATGATCTGATCTAATATTTTGGAAATAGCAAAACAATACAAAATGGGCAATAGTGTGTTGTGTTTTATATACATTGTGTAAGACACACGTAGTGCATGTGGGGCAAGACGGCCCCCATTGATATTGGGCAAGACAGTCCCCTGTATTATCCCATACGCACATGGTCATAATGTATAACATGTATTACACATGATCAATTAAGTTTAATACATTTAATGTGTTATGAACGTTGTATAATTTACGTTCTGCTAGCCTGTAGGCAGTCATTATGATCGGATGTTACAAAAGCCAATATGATATTATGTATGGATTGCAAGAAGTATCATATTATATTTTAACAGCAATTTCAATAAAAAAAATTTAAATAGCCTAATAAATTGCTATAATACCATTTCCAGGTATACATTTTATGTTTAGGTTTAGGCAGTATTTCATAAGCGAAAGCCACGTGGGAGGGAGCTATTTACCGTCTTGCCCCATACAGAGGGCCGTCTTGCCCCATACAGGGGGCCGTCTTGCCCCATACAGAGGGCCGTCTTGCCCCATACAGAGGGCCGTCTTGCCCCATACAGGGGCCGTCTTGCCCTAGAGATGGGGCAAGATGTTATTTTTTGGTACTCTTGCTATTTTTAAAATGCAACTCATCTAAGTTGTCAGTTTGCTGAAAATAATTTTCCAGTGGATAACGCACATATATGTTTACAATATTAAAGACAAGTTAACGTAGCTTAATGGTGTTTAATCTGAAAGTTTTCCTTAGGGGGGCCGCCCTGCCCTAGATTACCTTACCTTAGTTACTACATGTCTATTCCTAATATTTCCGTAATTACAACTAAGCTAAAACTACTAATAATAATCATTAATGCGAGTTTTCCAATATAACTGCAGCGTAATAAACGGAAGGAATTACAAACTACCATAATTACAGTAATGCTGTTATTGAAATTGCCCAAAGCGCACGATTATTGGCCCATTGGTATCTTAGTTGTCGTTACGATTACATTAACTCTGTTTCAATTGCAATACGGCTTGTACATAAACCAACACAATTCTTTTTGACGTATACAGTGATACCGGAAATCGAACATGAACACAATACATTGAAATAAAAGTAACTGATAACATTACCTGGAGAAAGTGTGATGCAACAAGCAAAGACTTTCTTCTAATCCTGGTGAAAATTTGATTAGGTAAGTCTTAATGGTTGTGATTAGAAGAAAATAAGCAATTCTCATGTAAACAGGACAACTCCAAAACTCCAAAAATCTCCAGACTCACTCTCGCATGTAGGAGTTGTCCCACTCCACTTTCTGTTGGCCTGGCACCTGAGTTCCTCGTCTCCAGAGGTAATGGAGTATCCCTGGTGACACGTGTACAGCACACGTGACTTGTACGTCAGCGACTTGACGTTGTAAGTCGCCATGTTTGGTAATTCCGGTGTCGGGCAGGTAATTTCTGTAACGCAAGAATGACGACATGACATTGTAATGACGTATGTCATAATAATTGTAAATTGTAACCCAATGATCGTATATGAGCAATGGACCTCAGGTGAGAGTGCGTTCGAGGGCGTGTCGAGAGTTTAAATTTGTGTGCACGAAGATTTTGCACGCATGCGTCACCGTGTATAATCTTTCCATGTGATTTTATGTTATCACAGTAGACTCTCGCTATAAGTAACATATCGGGACTTGCTCAAACTGTTCCATGTATCCGATGTTCGTTTTATTCATGGGAACATAAAACAGTACAGACCAGAACAGGTATTTCAAAGTTATTCCTTTTAATGTTCCTTAATTGGAGTCCTTGTAGCGAGAGGTTACTGTGTTTACAGCAAATGCTTTCTTGCTGTATCTGTGTCGACGACAATTGCATTATTCTTCTGATATATTCTGTTGTAGCATCTCAGTGGGGAAAGTGAGGCCACCAAATCATTGTGGCCACACTTAAGTTAATATGATATGCACATGCTGGAAACGAGAGCGATGTGTTGTGTTGGTTTTACCTGTGCAGACAATCTCGTCGCCCTCCCAGACACCACGCTTGCTGCAGACGAGTGCGACATGTGGACGCTCAGTATAGTAGCCAGAGTCACAAGTGTAGGTGGCGCGGTCCAGATACCTCGTCCCTGGCTCTTCGTTCCTGGCGTGGGCCACACTCGGAGGCTGACCACAGTTCACCTCTGTAACACGACATATACGTCAAGACACTGCAGTAAGCTCACTTTCCAAACAGAGTCTTCGTCTGCGGTATAATTGCGTACGTGTTGGGACATTACAGAAGATCGACTTGAATCTCTGGCTTTTGAAGAACAGGCGTTGAAGAAAGCAAAATATAATATGTCCTTAAAATATTAATTTCACATGTGTGTGTGTGTGTGTGTGTGTGTGTGTGTGTGTGTGTGTGTGTGTGTGTGCGTGCGTGCGTGCGTGCGTGCGTGCGTGCGTGCGTGCGTGCGTGCGTGCGTGCGTGCGTGCGTGCGTGCGTGCGTGTATAAGTGTGTATGTGCTATTGTTAGTATACTTTGTTTATACGTTTTTGGCTAGTTGTTCTCCTATAAATCTGTTAACATGACTTATGAATATTTAACAATATCTTCACACAAAAAATCAAGTTCCAAATGAAACGTAGACAAGTTTCAGTTGTATTATCGTGAATCCGATTGTCTGTCCAAACTTCAAGTGTAAGAGACGGAGAAGGCGCCGTGTGGTGTTACTCACTGGTGCACGTTGGTTGCTCACAGCTCCAGTTTCCCGTGACGAGACAGTCACACATGTTGGTACCTGTCGACATGTTGTAGCCGGCCACACAGGAGTAAGTGACCCGAGCCCCGACCACGACACCCGCGACGAACGGCACAACCTTGGAATCACTGCCGACGTGGATACTGGGACAGGTGATTTCTGAAAGTAACATTTACAGAAATTCATAGACTGGGAGTATGATTTTACTGCAGGAAAACTCATAAGTAACTAGAGAATGGAATCTTTAAGGCCGTTTCTTCAAGTAAATTATAACTAATCGATTAATTATATTTGCAAAGTATATTAGAAGCTTAATTGCAATTCTGAAAACAAGTTGTAATTTATCTAGCAAATAAATGCCTAAGTGCCTAAACGTAGGTCGCACTATCAGATTGTTGGACCTGCAGAAAGGGTTACGTACCCTCAAACACTGGCTGCTTCCCATCCCAGTGTTCGTCCTCGCCACAGGTCCGCACCAAGTCGCCGCTGACGTAGCGATAGCGATCCTCAGGTTGGTACGTTACTTTGGATCCGACCGTCAGACTGCCGACAGAACGCACGCCGCCCACTATGTTTGTGGGTGCCTTGCATGTGGTTTCTGCAATTCGTATACGTTTTATATTGTTGATAAGATTTCTTAAGGCAATTACGTGCACGAACGCGCGCTCGCACGCACACTCAAGCTAATACTTTTCAACTACATACGGAAACACAAACTAGCTTTGTTGGGGCAAATCAGAAGACAGGAAGGACTACAAGGGGAAACATTGGAGGGAAGGAGGTGGGGTGAACGAGGAAGGGAAAGGCCAAGAGCCACACGACAGACAATATCAAGGCGTGGATGGGAAATAGGAAGATTTGATAAGAACGGCATTAGACAGACATTAGTGGTGATCAATGACAGCTGACATTCCGATGAGGGGATGACACCACACGATGATGACGACAAATATAACTTCAGTTATTGAACACAGTTAGTGCATGCATGCATTGTGACGTACGTGCACACACGAGAGGTGTCCCGGACCACACGCCCTCTGCCAGACACGTCATCACTAGGCTGCCGCTCTCTCTGTGGTGGCCAGGCAGACAATCCAAAGTGACAGCGTCCTCGTAGAGGGCGCCTGTCTGGTCTGTCACCCGACTTCCCACGCCTGTAACTTCGCCGCACTTGACGCCTGTAGAGAGGAATAACATTTCCGTTACGAGAAACCCAAAATTACTCAGCGCACGTTTATCCAAAACGCCCATCACACCAGTGACGCCACTCACCATATCACCACTGCCACAACTTATATTTCATGTGCTGATTCTGCACATGTTCATTTCATTTGGTAATTTCCTGATTTGTTTTAAGACATCGCTCTATTACAAATTGCATACAATGGTGGATAATGTTTGCATCGAAAATGTGTCTAGAAATACAATAATATTCGGTTTTGTTTGAAACTATGTTCCGTCGGCCTGAACTCCGCCGTGTGAGCCAAAATAAAATGGGGTCGTGTGCTTGTAATTATATCCAAAAATAGAACATTGTTTAACTACCAGGAATTTGTTATTTTATTACAGATTCGTGACGCCCGGTGTCAAGTTAAAGAATTAGAAGGACGGAAATTCTCCTGCTGGAGACGAAATAATGAAAGGATTGCACGCACGCAGTGTGCTGCGGCAAGGAGGCTGCATGACGGGGTATCCTCACATTAGGGACATTTTCTGAAAAAAATTAAGGTCTGCAGGATACCAGCGCATGCATTATGTAGCCAAACATGGGAACGCTTTAAGACAAAGAAATTAGTTGTGGCTAAAACATGACATGGAAGAAATAGTTTATTTGATAAATAACGTAAAGCAAGGGATCTGACCAAACTGGCAAGAAAGGATATCTCCTTCACACAGCAGGAAACCTGCCATCTCTGATTGGACCCAGACATACGCTTATTGTGAAGGCGTTACATCATCTAGTCTCCATCACTCACGTGTACAGTTGAGAGACACCCGTGTCCATTCTCCATCGACCAAGCATTCGGACTCGACCTCATTGCTCTCGTAGCCGACGTCACAACGGTAGTGGGCAACACATCCACGACTGACGCAGCTGTCTGTCACCCTGGCGTATTTCACCGGTGGTGGTGTCCCACACGTCACTTCTGGAAACACCAAATAAACACTGTAGTCAGCGATACTCACAAGGCGCGTGCCAATTTCAATCAACAATATATGTTGTAAGTGAGCAAGGAAGCCATTGGCTGCTCGAGAGCCGACAAGTGAGCAAGGAAGCCATTGGCTGCTCGAGAACCGACAAGTGTTTCACCCGTCCTTTTTGTTTTTGAACATATTCGTACATTAACACACAATGGCGATTTAACGGGGCATTGGGTCACGCCTTTGGTTTAAATGTTTGATTTTTCGTATTTGTTGCGCCCCTACACGGGAGCATGGTAAACTAGTGGGTGATTAGGCTTATCTCCCCTTTTGGCCTCCCCTTTACAATTCATTCATCGCCTCTGTCAAAAAGGGTGTTTTTTCATTCTCATCTTCAGTGGTCCTTCCTTAAATGTCCCTCCTCAATTCGATTTTTTTGCCCGTTTCATTTCACATCCATTTGACGAAAATTCAAACCTACCTACAATACGACATGCTATAGCTCGATTGAGCAACTTTTCTAAGTAGTTTTTGTGAAATTATTAGACAAACAATTACATTATTTAATGCTTGAGCCACCATTTATTGACGTGAAATTTGAAACTCTGAAAACTCACGAATTTCGCCCTTGGTAATATTTCATAGTTTTGTCATGTGATCGGCAACATGGAAGTCGCGCCCATGAACTGCCTTGACTCCATAAAGTGCTTACCATTTTGGATGTCCACTTTGTTAGCCTTACTAGATCTAAAGACAAAAGTAAACTATTTCGATGATGTGAACAAAAATAAGGAGGTTTCTCAGTTCTGGACTCATTTCTTCCAATCATTCGCTCTCTTTCGTCGCATGTCAGGTAGAGTTGAGGAGAAATTGGCGCATTATTTAGTGATAATGATAACGAACATATACAGTCACTAACACTGCATGACCGAGACGAACCGTACAAACGGCCTTTAAATCATACGTCTGTTTTTCACTGCATGCATGCAAGTAGTTTTCTTGCAGTGGTCACAACCTCAGTGGTTTGGATCAAAAATAGCTTTTTGGTGATAGATTTCCTCTTACGAGTAAAGACGATTTATTTCTTGAGAGGGAAATAATTAAAAATTCGCTTCGACTGTTAGTAATTTTAATGTCTGGCAGTTAGATAATTTGCTTGAATTACTTAACCCGTGTCATCATAGCCGATTATGGTTGACGGTGCTATTTACCGAAACTCTCTTCGGTGCGGGAATATTCCTTTGTTTTCTCTAATAAGAAATAAATCATTGAAATCACAATTATGTCCAACGATGAACAATTATTATAGCATCAGTTATAATCTTCAATGAAGTCGATGAATTATTTAGTCTTCGGGAAACAACTCCTGCTATTCTGCAAATACGCTGGCTGACCTTCGCATATCAATGACGGCTTCGTCCATTTGCCATCCAATTGACAACGGCTGAATCCCTCGCCCGCCTTCCGCTCGTAACCATGGTTACATGTGTAAGTAACTTTCCCACCAACCACGTCGCCATTCCACATTGAGTAGGAGGCATTGGTGACGTTCAGCGGGGAGCCGCAGTTTACCTCTGGGGAAACCACATAACTCGAGTGAATGTTCGAACGGATTGGTTGAATTGTCAGATTGTCAGAAAAATAGGGATATGGTTTAAACAGTTTATTCAAATACGTATACAAGTATGTATGATACAATATTGTGCGTGTGCGTGTTTGTGTGCGTGCGTGCGTGCGTGCGTGCGTGCGTGCGTGCGTGTGTGTGTGTGTGTGTGTGTGTGTGTGTGTGTGTGTGTGTGTGTGTGTGTGTGTGTGTGTGTGTGTGTGTGTGTATTTGAGTGTGCGTGTGCGTGATACAATATTGTGTGTGTGTGTGCGTGTGCGTGTGCGTGTGCGTGTGCGTGTATTGTGTGTGTGTCTATCTGCGAGTGTGTATGTGTGTGTGTGTGTGTGTGTGTGTGTGTGTGTGTGTGTGTGTGTGTGTGTGTGTGTGTGTGTGTGTGTGTGTGTGTGTGTGTGTGTGTGTGTGTGTGTGTGTGTGTGTGTGTGTGTGTGTGTGTGTGTGTGTGTGCGTGTACGTGCATGTTGTACGTGGTTGAGTGTGTACAGACGTATGTATATCGTCTCACCTGTACATTCCGGGTCGTCGTTGTGCCAACGCCTGTCATCACCGCACACTTTGGTCAGATTGCCTGCCTCCAGTTTGAAGCCTGGCAGACACGAATATGTGGCGGTGTCGTTCACTCGTACCCCGTTAGTAGTCAACGACGTGTTGGCGATGTCCGGAGGAGGAGGATTACATAGCACTTCTGCAATACGGAAGTATGTCGATATAGATGAGTACAATAGTTACCTATTGGTTAGGTTAGCAACATAAAAAAGCGTAAATTCAAGTCGAGAATAGTGCATTTGAGCAAGAAGCCTGACGTACACGCGATACATTTAATGCAATAAAAAGATTTCTCATGAAGTACTGGAAATAGCTTAGCTCAGTGTGCCACCAATGTGCATATACTATGAATTATAGCTATTTGAACAACCTATGGCGTTAAATGTTATATTTAATAATTTTATTATTTACTACAAAAGATAAATACGTGATTCTTATTTAATATCGAACTAGATCGAAACTATTTTGACCACGCACGCACACACATCCACACACGTTTGTGTATCCAACTTGACATACCGAGACACAATGGCGGTGTTCCGCTCCAACGTCTGTCGGCCTGGCATTGTCGCGTCCATTGGCCGCCAGGCGCTGGCTCAAACCCAGGCAGACATGTGTACGTGATGTTTGTCATGTAATCCAGCTCGTTCGTGCTGATGTTGGCGTGAGCAATGGGCGCCAGAGGACCACAGGACACGACTACGACACGAAGGACGAACACATGATTGCACAAATGGTAACATCATAAGTATTGAATTATGCGAAAGAATGCTTTGCGAGTGGTACGTTTTATATGCAAGCACGCACGCACAAACGCTTGCACACACGCATTCTATAACCTAGGCGAAAGATTACTATCATATATTACTTTGTCTCATATTGTTTTAGCATATTCGATTTTGAATTCTGGCATATTTTTGTCAATAGAACTTGGCGGTATCCGACTTACTTCTGCAGACAGGCGGTTTTCCTGACCAAATCGTGCTGCTCTGACACGTTCTCGACAAGTCTCCCCCGAGGAGTTCGTGACCTTCATAACACCGATACACGATCGTTGTGTTGTATATATTCGCATCTGGGTCCCCCGCAACGACCTCTGTGTAAGTCGGTGACGCCAACATTGGACATTCAATGGCTGCAATTGAATACGTATACGTTGGAACGACACAAATAGATCAAAAAACAAAACACACTAACATAAAGAAATACTATATTTTGCATGAACACTTTCTGCGTGCTTGTGAATTGGGAAATCACAACAGTTGTATGTAAATGTATTGCAATCATAATAATACTTAGAATAATGTTGTTGTTTTAAAAGCGATTATTTGAGATGATGAGATTATTTGAACTAATCAATATAGTAAGTTAATTAATGTAATAAGTTAAACAAGTTAATAAAATACAAATTAAGAAAAGTCCTCAATCAAACCCTTCGGGTTTATACACTATTTTCGCCGTCGTAAAGTGCAACGCAACTGGTTGACGTCACATGACATCACGTGATTGTGTTACCTGTGCAAAGAGGTTCCTCTCCTGCCCATTGTCCGTCCAATTTACACAATCGTTCAAAATGATCACCGGTCGGTTCGAAGCCAGCAGCACACCGATACTGCAGTGTGGTGCCCGGAGTGTAAGGTGCCGGTCCGTTTAGCAGGACAGAGCCGGCCGGGTGATTAACCGTTGGACATAGAAGTTCTGTGGACACGCACTTGGAATCTGCATAGCAAAATATTTACACGTACGTCCCATAGGCATACACATAGAGATTATAGAGTAATACAGACCATTCCAAAACATATGAACTATTAGGTATATATAAACGAATATGTGAAAACTCGCACCGACACATGGCCGAGAGACCTTACTAGTGCATGATTTTGGCAAGAATAAAAATGTTCGTATCTTTTAACAAGATGTAGCAAAATTTGACAAGATTGCCATCCAAGACAAACCAATCTGATGGCAAGTGGCCAAGGAAGCCATTGACTTATCGAGAGTCCAACAATGTTTCATCTATGTGTAACCCACTCATTCATAATTGATAATGTTTCAATGGGTGCTTGGAGCTTAAGGTCATCGCCTGACAAGTGGACTGGGATACTGCAACAAGCAAAACAAGTAAAAACGTTAATTGCAAGCTGAAACGTCTTGACCACTTGTCCTTGCTTGTCGGATGATCTCAGATCTCTGATCTTGAAGACGCAAGGAAGACTGCTATCATCGACAGAGAGCTCAGTAGACTCAACGTGGACATCGCACCTCTTCTGGAGATGCGTCTCGCAACAAACGGATCACTGCGAGAGAAAGATTACAACTTCTTATGACAAGGAAAACAACCCGATGAACCCTGCTTGCAGGGAGTGGGGTTTGCCGTCAAGAACTCCCTGCTGAACTCAATCGAACCACCAACAAATGGCTCAGAACGCATCCTGGGGTATGTCTACCGCTTCAGGTTCAGTGAATTTGCTTAGCACATTTGCGCCAACACTCTCCCCCCCCCGGAAGTCAAAGACCTTTTCCATGAAAAACTCCACCCCGTCATCAACAGCGTCCCCTACTCTGAACACCTGGTCTTCAATTCCAGGGTCGGTTACGACCATGATTCATGACCTACCTGCCTGGGACACTACGGCACTGGGAAAATGAATGAAAACAGACGACGTCAGCTCGAGCTGTGCTCTTACCACAACCGCTGAGTTACCAAAACATTCTACCATAACAAACCCCGTTATGGAAACACCCCAGATCACATCGCTGGCACCACATGGACCTCATCAATACCAGACGAACTTCCCTCAACAGTGAGCTCATCATACGTAGCTTTCACGGTGCGGAATGTAACACTGATTATGCACTGGTAGGCAGCAAGGTGAAACTCCAGCCACAGAAGATACACCATTCCAAACGTCCTTGTATCAACGCTGCCTACGCCTCTGTTCCATCGCTGACTGAAAGATTCCTCAGTTCCCTTGAACAAACTCTGGAGGAGGCGTTAAAACTAAATGGTCACACATCAGAGACAGTATTTACAATGCCGCCATGATAACTTTCGGCAAGCAAAGGACAGCTAAAAATGCGCCAATGACTATTGGCAAAATCTTTGCAGCTGTATTCAACTTTCATCTGACAATGGCAACATCCGAGGGATGTATGAAGGCACAAAGAAAGCTTTTGGACCTACAACCAAGAAAACTGCTCCGCTGAAGAGCAAAATAGGAGAAACCATCACAGATCCAGACAAGCAGATGGACCGGTGAGTAAAACACTTTCTAGACCTCTACTCTAAGGGAAACGTTGTCACCGATACCGCCATCAACGCTGCTGAACCTTTGCCTGCCATGCGTGAGCTTGACGAACTCCCTTCAGAGAAAGAGCTCGGTGACGCCATAGACTGCCAGGCTAACGGGAAAGCCACAGGAAATGATGGCATTTCCCCAGAAATCATCAATTGTCCCAAGACAGTGCTGCTAAACAAACTCCATGAACTTCTCTGCAAGTGGTGGGAGGAGGGCACAGTGCCTCAATACATGCGGGACCCCACCATCATAACCCTGTACACGAACAAATGTGAAAGCAGCGATTATAACAGCTACCGCGGTATCTCTCTGTTTAGCATTGTAGGCCAAACCTTTGCGCGAGTCATCCTGGACAGACTTCAAAAGCCGGCAGAGCGAGTGTACACCGAGGCTTAGTGCGGCTTCCGAAAAGCCAAATCAACCATCAACATATTTATCTCCTTGCGCCTGCTACAGGAGAAATACCGCGAACAGCAAGAACCCTCTGCATTGACTTCATCGATCTAACCAATGCTTTTCACCTTGTCAGTAAGAGTGACCTGTTCCAACTATTGGAAAAGATCGGCTATCCACAAAAGCTGTTGAGCATGATCACAGTCTTTCAAAGCAACATGAAAAGCACAGTGACTGAGCAGTCTCAAACGCTTTCCCCATCAAGAGAGGTGCTGTGTCCTCGCGCCCACCCTGTTTAGAATCTTCTCCCTCGTACTGTCTCAAACCTCTTCAGAACCTCTGAAGACGGCATCTACATCCACACCTTATCAGACGACAAGCTCTTCAATCTAACCCGCTTGAAAGCTAGGAGCAAGATCCGTAAAGTTCTCATTCGTGAACTGCTCTTTGCCGATGATGCTGCACTTACGTCCCACTCCGCAAAGTGTCTTCAGAGACTGAGAGACAGGTTTGCTGATGCCTGTAAAGAATTTGGCCTGACCATCAGCATCAAGGAGACGAGCTTCATGGGTCAAGATGTCCGCAACGCTCGATCCATCAACATCAAAGAACACACCTTAGAACTTTTACAAGACGTCACCTACTTGGGCTCAACCATCACCAGCAATTTGCCCACCGATGTCCAGATCAACAAATGCATAGGTAAAGCTTCTTCCACCAAGAGGGTGTGGGAAAACGGCGCACTGAAACTGAGCACTAGGGTTCAAGTGTACAAGGCCTGTGTCCTCTGCATCCTGATGTACAGCAGAGAGACATGGACGACATAAATGCCAGGCAGGAACGTCGCCTCAATACATTTCACCTACGTTGCTTCTGGCGACACAAAATAAACACTCTAATCAGCGATACTCACAATGCCAATTTTAAGCAATAATATTTGGATGACAAGTGAGCAAGGAAGCCATTGGCTGCTCGAGAGCCGACAACTGTTTCACCCCTCCTTCTTTTTATTTTTAAGCGTATTCGTACATTAAAACACAATGGCGACTTAATGAGGCATTGGGCCACGCCTTTTGGCTTAAATCTTTGATTTTTCGTATTTGTTGCGCCACTACACGGAAGGAAGGTAAATTAATAAGTGACTAGGCTTGCCCCCCCCTTTTGGCCTCCCCATTTCCAACTTATTCATCGCCTTTGTTGGAAAGGGTGTTTCCTAATTTGTCATCTTCAGTGTTCCTTCCTTAAAGGCGCTTCCTCAATTCTATTATTTGCAAGTCTCATTTCAAATTCATTTCACGAAAATTCAACTACTACATTATTTAATGCATGAGCAATAATTTATTGAAGTGAAAATTGAAACCCTCACGAATTTCGCCCTAGGTGAAATTTCATAGCTGTGTCATGTGATCGGCAACATAATGGAAGTCACGCCCACGATCGGCCTTGTCCCCATAAAGTGTTTAACATTTTGGATATCCACTTTTTTAGCCTTACTAGATCTAACGACACACACACACACACACACACACACACACACACACACACACACACACACACACACACACACAC
>OY759264.1:54720681-54725681 GCA_963662155.1 Lamellibrachia columna
AATTCTATTAATTGCACGTCTCATTTCAAATTCATTTCACGAAAATTCAACTACTACATTATCTAATGCATGAGCAATAATTTATTGAAGTGAAAATTGAAACCCTCACGAATTTCACCCTAGGTGAAATTTCATAACTTTGTCATGTGATCGGCAACATAATGGAAGTCACGCCCACGATCGGCCTTGTCCCTATAAAGTGTTTAACATTTTGGATATCCACTTTTTTAGTCTTACTAGATCTAACGACACACACACACACACACACACACACACACACACACACACACACACACACACACACACACACACACACACACACACACACACACACACACACACACACACACACACACACACACACAAACACACACACACACACACACACACACACACACACACACACACACAAACACACACACACACACACACACACACACACACACACACACACACTCTCTAGGTGGCATACATCAGGCAGATAAAACTTTCCCAAATAATGTTCTCGACGAAACAACATTGCACTTTGTTTTTATTGCAAAGACAAAGGCTTGATTCATAAATGCAATGAAAAATACGACGGAATGACCAATGGCGGCGATCATATTTGTTAGCTTGACGGACATGGTTGCTAGGAAAACAATAACGAAAAATAGGAATATGATTTAAAAAGTTTATGCAAATATTCAAATTCAATATAGTGTGTGTGTGTGTGTGTGTGTGTGTGTGTGTGTGTGTGCGTGCGTGCGTGCGTGCGTGCGTGCGTGCGTGCGTGCGTGCGTGCGTGGTGCGTGCGTGCGTGCGTGCGTGCGTGCGTATGTGTGTGTATGATTGTGTGTTTATTTGAGTGTATGTGTGTGCGTGTGTGTACTTGCATTGTGTGCGTGCGTACATGGATGAGTGTGTACAGACGTATGTGTATCGTCTCACCTGTACATTTCGGGTCTTCGTTCTGCCAAAGCCCGTCATCACCGCACACTTTGGTCAGATTGCCTGCCTCCAGTTTGAAGCCTGGCAGACACGAATATGTGGCGGTGTCGTTCACTCGTACCCCGTTAGTAGTCAACGACGTGTTGGCGATGTCCTCAGGATGTTGACATAGCACTTCTGCAAGACGTAAATATGTCGACATATACCGATGAGCATAATATTTACCTATTGGTTATGTTAACAATATAAAAAGCTTCAATTCAAGTCGAGAACACTGCGTTTGGTTAGCAAGAAGCCTGACGTACACGCGATACATTTAATGCATTAAAAAGATGTTTCATGAAGTACTGGAAATAGCTTAACTGAATGTGCCACAAATGTGCATTAACTAAGAGTTATAGATATTGGAACACGTAATGACGTTAAATATTGTATATAATAATTTGATTATTTTCTACAAAAGATAAGTACGTGATTCTTATTTAAATCAAACTAGACCTATATTATAAAACCCTGTACACGAAAAAGGGTGACCGCAGCGACTATAACAACTACAGCGGTATATCTCTGCTCAGCATTTTAGGCAAAGCCTTTGTACGAGTCATTCTGAACAGATTTCAAAAGCTGTCAGAGCGAGTGATCCCTGAGACTCAGTGTGGCTTCCGTAGAGCCAAATCAACCATCAACATATTTATCTCCTTGCGCCTGCTACAGGAGAATTGCCGCGAACAGCAAGTAACCCTCTGCATTGACTTCATCGATCTAACCAATGCCTTTCACCTTGTCAGTAAGAGTGACCTGTTCCAACTATTGAAAAAGATCTGCTGTCAACAAAAGCTGTTGAGCATGATCACAGTCTTTCACAGCAACATGAAAAGCACAGTGACTGAGTAGTCTCAAAAGCTTTCCCCATCAAGAGAGGTGCTGTGTCCTCGCGCCCACACTGTTTAGAATCTTCTCCCTCGTACTGTCTCACACCTTCAGAACCTCAGAAGACGGCATCTACATCCACACCTTATCAGACGACAAGCTCTTCAATCTAGCCCGCTTGAAAGCAAAGAGCAAGATCCGTAAAGTTCTCATTCGTGAACTGCTCTTTGCCGATGATGCTGCACTAACGTCCCATTCCGCAAAGTGTCTTCACAGACTGAGAGACAGGTTTACTGTTGCCTGTAAAGAATTTGGCCTGACCATCAGCATCAAGGAAGCGAGCATCAAGGGTCAGGATGTCCGCAACGCCCGATCCATCAACATCAACGAACACACCCTAGAAGTTGTACAAGACGTCACCTACTTGGGCTCAACCATCACCAGCTACCTGTCCACCGATGTCGAGATCAACTAATGCATAGGTAAAGCTTCTTCCGCCAAGAGGGTGTGGGAAAACGGCGCACTGAAACTGAGCACTAGGGTTCAAGCGTACAAGGCCTGTGTCCTCTGCATCCTGATGTACAGCAAAGAGACATGGACGACATAAATGCCAGGCAGGAACGTCGCCTCAATACATTTCACCTACGTTGCTTCTGGCGACACCAAATAAACACTGTAGTCGGCGATACTCACAATGCCAATTTCAAGCAATAATATTTGGATGGCAAGTGGGCATGGAAGCCATTGGCTGCTCGATAACCGACAACTGTTTCAAAAGTCCTTCTTTATCTTTTTAAGCATATTCGTACATTAATACACAACGGCGATTTAATGAGGCATTGGGCCACGCCTTTTGGCTTAAATCTTTGATTTTAAGTATTTGTTGAGCCACTAAATGGGAGCAAGGTAAACTAATGGATGACTAGGCTTGTCCCCCCTTTTGGCCTCCCCATTTGCAATTCATTCATCGCCTTTGTTGGAAAGGGTGTTTCCTCATTTGTCATCTTCAGTGTTCCTTCCTTAAATGCGCCTCCTCAATTCAATTATTTGCACGTCTCATTTCAAATTCATTCGACGAAAATTAAAACTTACCCACAATACGACATGCTAGCTCGTTTTAGCAATTTTTCTAAGTGGTTTTTGTGCAATCATCACACAAACTACTACATTATTTAATGCTTGAGCAATCATTATTTAAGTGAAAATTGAAACCCTCACGTACTTCGCCCTAGGTGAAATTTCATAGCTTTGTCATGTGATCGGCAACAGGATGGAAGTCACGCCCACGATCGGCCTTGTCCCCATAAAGTGCTTAACATTTTGGATATCCACTTTTTTTATCCTTACTAGATCTAACGACACACACACTCACACACACACACACACACACACACACACACACACACACACACACACACACACACACACACACACACACACACACACACACACACACACACACACACACACACACACACACACACACACACACACACACACACACACACACACACACACACACACACACACACACACACACACACACACACACACACACACACACACACACACACACACACACACACACACACACACACACACACACACACACACACACTAGGTAGCATACATCAGGCAGATAAAACTTTCCCAAATACTGTTCTCGACGAAACAACTTTGCACTTTGTTTTTGTTGTAAAGATAAAGGCTTGAGTCATTAATGCAATGAAAAATACGACGGAATGACCAACGGCGGCGACCATATTTTTTAACTTAACGGACATGGTTGCTAGGAAAACAATCACGAAAAATAGGAATGTGATTTAAACAGTGTGTGTGTGTGTGTGTGTGTGTGTGTGTGTGTGTGTGTGTGTGTGTGTGTGTGTGTGTGTGTGTGTGTGTGTGTGTGTGTGTGTGTTTGTGTATTTGAGTGTATGTGTGTGCGTGTGTGTGTACATGCATGTTGTACGTGCGTACATGGATGAGTGTGTACAGACGTATGTGTATCGTCTCACCTGTACATTCCGGGTCTTCGTTCTGCCAAAGCCCGTTATCACCGCACACTTTGGTCAGATTGCCTGCCTCCAGTTTGAAGCCTGGCAGACACGAATATGAGGCTGTGTCGTTCACTCTTACCCCGTAAGTAGTCAACGACGTGTTGGCGATGTCCTCAGGATGTTGACATAGCACTTCTGCAACACGTAAGTATATCGACATATACCTATGAGCACAATATTTACCTATTGGTTATGTTAACAATATAAAAAGCATTAATTCAAGTCGAGAACACTGCGTTTGGTTAGCAAGAAGCCTGACGTACACGCGATACATTTAATGCAGTAAAAAGATTTTTCATGAAGTACTGGAAATAGCTTAACTGAATGTGCCACCAATGTGCATAAACTAAGAATTATAGATATTGGAACACCTAATGACGTTAAATATTATATTTAATAATTATATTATTTACTACAAAGGATAAGTACGTGATTCTCATTTAAATAGAACTAGACCTATATACTATAAAACCCTGTACACGAACAAGGGTGACCGCAGCGACTGTAACAACTACCGCGGTATATTTCCGCTCAACATTGTAGGCAATGCCTTTGTGCGAGTCATCCTGGACCGATTTCAAAAGCTAGCAAAGCGATTGTACCCCGAGACTCAGTGTGGCTTCCGCAGAGCCAAATCAACCATCAACATATTTATCTCCTTGCGCCTGCTACAGGAGAAATGTCGCGAACAGCAAGTACCCCTCTGCAGTGCCTTCATCGATCTAACCAATGCCTTTCACCTTGTCAGTAGGAGTTACCTGTTCCAACTATTGGAAAAGATCGGCTGTCCACAAAAGCTGTTGAGCATGATCACAGCCTTTCACAGCAACATGTAAAGCACAGTGACATAGCAGTCTCAAACGCTTTCCCCATCAAGAGAGGTGCTGTGACCTCGCGCCCACCCTGTTTGGAATCTTCTCCCTCGTACTGTCTCACACATTCAGAACCTCTGAAGACGGCATCTACATCCACACCTTATAAGACGACAAGCCCTTCAATCTAGCCCGCGCTTAAAACTAAGAGCAAGATCCGTAAAGTCCTCATTCGTGAACTTAACTTTGCCGATGATGCTGCACTTACGAACCACTCCGCGGAGAGTCTTCAGAGACTGATAGCAGGTTTGCTGATGCCTATAAAGAATTT
>OY759264.1:54733181-54780681 GCA_963662155.1 Lamellibrachia columna
GCGTGTGTGTGCGTGATTGCGCGCGCGCGTGTGTGTGTGTGTGTGTGTGTGTGTGCGTGCGTGCGTGCGTGCGTGCGTGCGTATGTGTGTTTGTTTATCCAGACCAGCAAGTGCATAAATAAATGTTTATTGCGATACTAATTTGCCCAATGTGACTTTTCATGAGGTCGCATAACGTGTGACAATTTACCTCTGCGCGTAGCAAGTTAATATAATATATATATATATATATATATATATATATATATATATATATATATATATATACACGCACACGCACACTCACACACACATACACATACACACACACGCACGCACGCATGCATGCATACATACATACATGCATACATACAAGGTTACCTTCTTGGAATATCTAAAGCTATTCCACGTGGTTTGCCCTGAATTCGTGAAATCAATTCTGTCCGGTTCCTTCCTTCCCAATTGACGACTTCCACACACTTCTTGTTGTAGTTTACGAAGTAGACTCTGGATGTATCCGCGTCGACAGCAATTGCAGGAGCTTTCACTACGTTTGAAAACAATGAATCAAAAATCCATACTAAGGAAAGACGTATATAATGCATATATATCTTCTATTTGGCGTGTATTTAATAAGCGGATGGTGTGCATGTGTGCGCGTGGACTGCATGCGCGCGTGTGCGTGCGTGCAGGCGAGTGACTGACGTAAGGAATGGTTATTCGTCTATCAGAGAGAAGATCATTTAATCCGCCGAAGCATTTACAAAGTAAATAACAAATGTTTTTTCTTTGTGGGACAGTGGTATTATTTTTTCCGTTAGTTGAAGAAAACTCATATCGCTATATCAGGTCCAGAAAGGATATTACTTCCAAAGTACATGGTTATTTACATTGGTACTCTACTGTTGCAATGGTACTCTGAAACTATTATGACGTGCTTCTGTAATACACGTTGTTGCTCGCCTCCCTAAACTCCGGGTGCTAATTGATATTTACTTTGCTCGACGTAATATCGTGAACATTGAGTAGTTGCCTAAATGTTAACAACTATGTTATTATTATTATTATTAATAGTATCATCATTATGTTCTTCGTCTTCCGCGTACTGCCGCATACGACCAAATCGGCGTTGATTCATTGATTGATATTACTTAATATTTTGGCATTTCGTGGTATGATGCACATGATTCGAAATTAATGATGACCTGCTCACTATTTGTGTACTGCAATTTCTGAGACAAACCCATCGAATGATAGACTTACCATTACTAACGATGTCTACAATAGTGTCATTGTTTCCGAAATGGCCCGAGAAGAGGTTAGAGCGGCGAATTTTTAGCTGGGCTGGATCGCTCCAGTAGAAGTAACAGCGGACGTTGTCTACAGCAATGCCTCGAGTTCTATCTGCAATTACAGAAGGCAACATGAAGAAAGACAATACATGCATATATGTTCCACAGAGGGACTTCTCTTCCTCAAAGTTCCATTTGATAAGATGTGGGGCCGATTAGTTTTGTCGTTGCTGCTGCACTGCCTTGGCTGTTATTCAGTTCAACTCTTCTCTATCCCCAGACTTTTTGCTCCACGTTCCGCCCTCCTAACCTTTGTGACAACCCTCTTCAAAGAATCTTCAAATTTAAACACGGTCTGCCTTTCCTCCTGCGACGTCGCTGTTTCACCGCCAATCCTTCTTCGGTAGTCCTCCTACCTGCATCCGCACCAAATGTCTCGCCCATTTCCGCCGACTCGTTTCTAATCTATGCACAATGACCACGAAATGTACTTATTAACGTAGAGCTGTTTGCTCGCTGGGAGCACAAGCGATCAACAACATTTCCCCAATGCACCCTTCACTGTGTCCCTATCTTGAGTTTATTCCAAGTGTAAGCCATCGTCTTAATTTCCACTTCAAGTTCAAGTGTTTCTGAGTCGTCCTCTTCTTCGCTTCCCTTGGGGGTTCCACGTGTGGTGCTTGCCGGGTGGTACTGGGTGGAGATTTTCTTAATATATGATCAATCCGGCTTAATTTTCGCATCTTGATCAGTCATATATTTTCAATGTGGCACTCGGAATACAATTGCAAACAACAAATACATTTGTAGTTTGAGCATGGAGAAATTATCAGTAAATACTGAAACTATTTTGGTTGGTGACACTACATCGGGGGATGTATATACAAACGCTAACATCAAACACAAGCACTAATTGGAGCGTTGTTTTGCAGTTGTTTGACATTAATATAGCATCCATGTGCGTATCAATAATTTAACGCATGACATTTCCAGTGTGTAACACAATACTAATGATCGTAGTAGCGAATATAATATGTACAAAGTGTCGGCCCGTGTAACCCGCTGGCACGGCTTAGACGGTGGGTTCGGCTATGGTCCAAACCCGTCATAGGCCGAAACTAAATCAACCAGTCAACTAGCCACCCACCTACTCACTCACCCACATACCCACCAAACCACCTGGCCTACCATAGCCACCCACTTACAAACCCATCCACATACCAACCAAACCACCCGGCCTACTATAGCTACCCACCTACACACCCACCCATATACACACATTGACATACCAACCAAACCACCCGGCGTACTATAGCCACCCACCTACACACCCGCCCACATACCTACGAAACCACCCGGCCTACCATAGCCACCCACATACACACACTGACATACCAACCAATCCACCTGGCCTACCATAGCCCCCATCAACACACCCACCCGCATATACACCAAACCATTGTTCTTCCCGCCAGTAGTTTCCTTACTTCCTCCTGGGATGAATTTCTCTTTTTCCTGTGAGCCATCGTTTAGATCCGCAGAAATCTTCCAGATGACTTCGTCTGTGGTAACAAGTACTTGCGAAAGATCGGCAGCAGTACCTTAGGAGAGAATGCAATTAATAAGTGTCGTGTGCGTGAGCGCTTGCGCGTGTGCGTTTTTTGCGTGCATGCGTGTATGTTTTAAGGCTGGAAACTGTATTAGAAACAGAAGGTTATTTAATGATGGAAAGGACACCTGTCTACAGAGTGACACAAGCCATGAACAGGCTGAATGTGAATGAGCAGTCCGCAGTATCGATCTTCTAGAATATACCGGAGAAATCTAAGCTGCGAAAACAACAGTGTCAAGTGTTAGTTTGAAAAAAGTAGATTGTTGACTTACGGGGCGCGGTGGGTCGGTGGTTAGAACACCGGAACCCCAATCGACGTAACCCGGGTTCAAATCATATTGCTGCTGTTTCGAAGGTTTGACAATTTCACCCGACATTGCCACAGTTCACTCAGCTGTATACATGAGTACCTGGCCATATATTTATGTCACATGATTTACATGTAAGTGTAACTAATGAGTATGTATTACACACTGAACAATAAAGAACAAAGTGTGTTATGGAAGCACTAGACTTGGCTGTTAAAAGGATATCAACATAATATAAAGACAAGTACTAGTGACTATTCCCACAGCTGTATATCAAAATCTAGACTTTCTACTACTGGTCGGATTAAGTCCAACCATACTACCCCTGAATATAAACCTAAAAATGCAAAAAATGTGGGTGCCACCGGCCAAAAACCATCTGTTAAGCAGATGGTGGCAGCCACAGCTATCCTCATCCGCAAACATAGTATTCATAATTAGCATTATTCTGCAATTTCAAAGAAACTTCATATAAACAAATGCAGGCATTTGTCGAAGTGTCAACTTCAAATTCATACCAATCAGCAACTGAACTAATTCACATTAGGTTATATTGTATCATTTTACATTAGAGGTCCTTCGCCAATTCACAACCTTTCACTCGTCTCGTCTCGTTCTTGAATTATTTCACGAAAAAATCAAATATATTTATTATCCATTACGACATTTTAACGACATTTGTTCGTTTTGCGAATGTGTTATTTGTTTTGACGAAATCACAGGACAAAGTATTAAATTATTTGTGACCGGGTACGGCCAAATGTTGGAGAAAAGGGCAAGAGTAATCTGGCTCTATATTATGTTATAATATATTATATTGTAATATATTGCTATTCACCCTTTCGCAAGTTACGATATATAACGACCAAATAAATTATTTCTATGATTTTTAACACTGTTTTATTAAATCGACTTATTATTACTTAAATTATTCACGCGCTACGTAATTATGAACATCAACGAACCTGATTGGCGACGGACTAAACGAATAGTGGAGGGAGTTATAACCTACGAGTGATATCATCACTGCAGACAGTACATATGAAACAGAACACAATGTGTATTGGGTATCGTAGGCACTTTGCATGTCTGCATATAAACCCGACTTAACATGCAGCGCGTTGCGTTTCTGAAGCAAATCCAGTCTAACATTGAAAAATACTTTGCATCGATATTCTAGTATCTACACTGGTTGACCCATGATGTTCATAAGGACGACATTGATTACGTTCGTGTCAGCATCAGGAGGGCGACATGGTCACAATTCTGAACGGCGGTCCCAGGAGACACCGTTATTCGGCAAGCATTCAACAAGGCACTTCGTCTACTCTCGTTGTGCAGTTACCAAGTCATTGTTATATGTTCATTATCTGTTACATCTAGCGTACGCCGCAATAAATAGTTAATAATTCATATTCTCAGATGCAAGTTAAACAATGACTCGACAGGACAGCAAGTTCGAAAACAGCACAGTGATGATTCGTAACCACGACAACTCAGACATCCACTCACCTACTAGCCAAACAACCGTCAGGTCATTCACACTGACACCCAACCAACCATGCTGTCAACCACACTGTCACCCAACCAACCACCCTATCAACCACATTAATACTTAACCAACCATCCTATCGACCACTTTGACACCCAAACAACCACCCAGCCAACCATACTGTCAACCACACTGCCAATTTTCAAACCTTCCGTCAACCACACTGACTAGACATACCCAATCATCAAACCATCCTACCAAAGCACAAATCCAATCACTAAACCTCCCTACCAATCAAATTACCAATCAACAAATCATCTAACCACATTGTCAGTCACGAAACCATATTACCAAAATCACCAATCGTCAAACCTTCTTACCAGAAGCACAAACAGTCACCGAAACTTCCCACAAAACAGCCAATCTCCAAACCATCAAACCAAACATACAGTCACTCACGAAACTTCCCTACCAACCACATTGCGAATCGTCAATCAACCCATCCGGTCAACCACGTATAACCAATCACCAAACAAACCATCCTGCCAACCACACAGCCAATCACCAAATCATGCTGCCAACCACACAGCCAATCGTCAAACAAATCATCTTGTCAAAAAAATGCAGCCAATTACCAAACTAACCATCACGTCAACCACGTGCAACCAATCACCAAGCAAACCATCTTGTCAACCACATGTAGTCAATTATCAACCCATCATGCCAACGAAACCACACAGGCAATCACAAAAAAACAATCCTTTCAACCACGCAGCCAATCACCAACCGATCCTGCACACCAAACAGCCAATAACTAAGCTATCCTGTAACCAGCCAATAACCAATCACCAAAGCATCCTGTCAACAATACACCCATCCACCAAACAAACCATCATGTCAGCTACACACATACAATCATCAAACCAACCATCCAACCAACCACTCAGCCAATCACCAAACTATCCTACCATCCACACACCTAATGATCAAACCATCCTGCCAATCACATACCCATCGTACAACCATGTTCGACCAATGACCAAACAAACCATCCTGCCAACTGCATACAGACAATCACCGAACATACTATTTTATCAACCACATGCATCCAATCACAAAATAAACCATCGTGTCAACCACATGCATCCAATCACAAACAAACCATATTTTCAACCACATACCGCTAATCACCAAACAAACCATTTTGTCAACCACATGCAGCCAATCACCAAACCAACATGTCAATGACACCACACAGACAATCCTTTCAACCACACAGCCAATCACCAACCAATCCTGCGCACCAAACAGCCAACCACTAAGCTATTCTATAACCAGCCAATAACCAAGCCATCACGCCAACAACACAGTCAATCACCAAACCATCATGTCGACAATACAGCCAATCTGCAAACCACCATGCCAACAACACAGCGAATCTCCAAACCATCCTGTCAACCACATAACAAAATCAAATCAAAATCAACATAGCCAATCACCAAATGAAACTGCGGCTGTTCAGTCTAATAGTTCCATCACCGACTTCTCATCATTGTTCATAAGCACGTAGTCAATTGTACAGGTGAATAAACGGAGGCAATTAGGGCTGAGCGAATTCACATCGAACACTCAAACGGTAAATTTAACAAGGTTTAACAAGATTGCCATCCATGGCAAAGACCCAGATGGCAAGTGGACAACGAAGCAATTGGCTTATCGAGAGTCCAATATTTTTTAATCTATGTGTAATATGCCCTCCTGAGATATGTGCCAACCTTGTTTTTAAACATATTCACCATGCTAGCAGTTACACAATATGTCGATAAGGTGTTCCATTCATTGATTGTCCTTTGTGAGAACGAGTACTTCCTGATATCCAATCCACACTGATCCTTTACTAGTGTTACCTGATGTCCTAAAGTTCTATTATCTTTCTTGAGTGAGAAAACATTTCTCACTCAATTTCTTTCAATATTTTCATATCCATTCAATATCTTAAAAATTTCAATTTTATCTCCTCTTAACTGCCTTGTCTCTGGGGTTGTTAAACCACGTTCTTTCAGTCGTTCTTCATAATTAAGGTCTCTCAGTTCTTGAATAATTTTAGTTGCTCTTCTCGGTATTCTTTCAAGCCTTTCAATATCCTTATGGTCTCCAAGCTTGTACACAGTACTCTAAATGAGGCCTAACTACTGCTTTATACAAAGGGATAATTAGCTTTATCTCCTTGTATGTTATATTTCTCCTAATCAAACCAAGATTTTTTATTACTCTTTGAAGCTGCAATGACCCGAACCGTTTCTGTTCCGTTATCTACCGTGCTAAAGAATACTGTCGAGTCCACTTGCCATTTGGGCTTTTGGTTTGGATGGCAAATCTTGATAAATATTGTTAAAAACACAAAGAACACTTCAACAACTATACATTAAATAGTAATTAATATAAATTAAATTATTCTTTTCACACAAAACTTCAATATATGTTTTTGTATGTCAAAGGCAGCAAAAGAGACCGCAAATATCACATTAAATCTAAAGGTGTGCGTGTTTGCTCATTGTCGCTTATGTCACACATGCCAAGCATCAGACATTTAAAGTAGAATTATTTAAAGATGATCTCATGAAGATCTATTATCCTGACTTTTGGCCATGTGGCATCAACATTAGAAGATATATCCCTCCTAAATTACAAACTAACTGACAGTACACAGAGCAATGGTGAAACTGTTGTGAATTCAAGACAAAATGAAACATAAACATGATGGCCAATAAAAAGAAACTTAAGTTTGGCTCTTACAACTGTGAGCATTTTGGTGTTGACAAGTATGTTATTGTGCAAACCTTGCTGGTGGCGTGCGGTGTTTTGTTGATACAAGAACATTGCATTTTTTAAAAACAATATTTGTACAAAACCTGAAATCTTAGCCCAAACAGTGTGTACGTAGTATCCACTTCAATGGATGAGAGTGTGCAATTGGTAGGCAGACCCTACGGGGTCTGTTCGATCAGTTCAGGTATACAAACCAGAAACCACTGGTTAGATGGAATGATGTAATGTAAAACCGATGTTTCAATATGAAGAATGTGGTTCGAGATGGAGGTGTTATGTCTCCACTTCTATTTGGAATGTACATAGATGGACTATTGGCTGAATTAAAAGACCTTGGTATTTACTGTTATTTTGGGCAACATGGCTGCGGAGTTGCAGGATATGCAGATGATATTGTACTACTATGTCCAACTTGTTCTGGGTTGCGAAACGTTATTGTGTGGTGTGTGGAAAATATGCCAAACTACATGATGTGTTGCTTAATGGGTCAACAAGCAAAATATTGGTCCACAACAAGAAGGATGCTGATCCGCATTGTGAAATAAATGGTTAAGATGTTTTTACATGTGAAAAACTATACATCTGGGAAATGTACTTAGCACAACCGATAAGTATGAAATGGTGTTTGATGGTATAAAGAAATTTAATCATAGTGTAAACAGATTTATTTCCGAGTTTGGTTCACTTCAAACTGTCGTCAAAAACAAATTATTCCATCAGTATTGTTGTGCACTGTACGGATCTCAATTATGGCCGCTGTGGCTTGACAGTGTTAACAAGATGTGCATACAGTGGCATAATGCATTGCGTAAGGTATGGAAGCTACCATATGGTTCGCACAGAGATTTAATACCATTAATTGCTGAATGTATACATTTAGATGTGGCTTTGGTCTATAGGTTTATAAAGTTTAACAGAACAGTAGCCTTGTCAGGCAACATGGTTGTTAATTATATAACAAATACAATGATATTTGTTTACAGTTCCACTATGGGCCAGCATGTAAGACACATTATGTTTAAATATAACGTGACACCCCATGAACTATTGTATATGCCTATGAGTGCCATTAGGTATACATGTAAATAAATGTGGAATATAAATATAAATGTTACATACTATGATTACGCAAATATTATTTGTGAATTGGTGGTAATAAGAGATTGTAACAATGACGCTGTCTTAAATAAGGAAGAATGTATGTTGTTTCTTATGTGGAACTTTTGTTTAATATGCACGTATTTGTGGATCTTGAGTGTGAATAAAGATTGTAATAAGAATAACGGAATACAGAATATTTGTTTAATATTTGTATTTGTGGATCTTGGATCTGAATAAAGATTGTAACAATAATAACGGAATACAGAATATTTGTTTAATATTTATATTTGTGGATCTTGAGTCTGAATAAAGATTGTAATAATAATAACGGAATACAGAATATTTGTTTAATATTTGTATTTGTGGATCTTGGGTCTGAATAAAGATTGTAATAATAATAACGGAATACAAAATATTTGTTTAATATTTAAATTTGTGGATCTTGGGTCTGAATAAAGATTGTAATAAGAATAACGGAATACAGAATATTTTTACTGAAACCAACGCTTTACATTCTGGTTTTGACGCTGGCGGCTCTGATAAAGGACTGTATGTAATTCGATTGTACGATAAAGATACTTACCTGATGCCTCGGTTGAACAGAACAGGTGGAAGAGCAACGTGAGAAATAGCGTCAACGGGAGACGTGCACGACTCGGGACATCTATACTGGTCAGCGATGTCGTCTTTGCCCCCGCCATCGGCATTCTAGCGATCATACCAGGAACAGTCGTGTCGACAATCAGAATGAAATGCGTTCTGTTTGGTGCAAAAATAAACATTTCGTTGAGGGAAAAAATCAATAAAATGGCGTACGCTGGGGGGGGGGGGGCAGCGACAGCTCAACAGGCGTGGTATGATTTATGACATTACATTTAATAATAGAGTGACTGCCATCACCGCTGTTGACACGGATGACCGATTTTTTGTCGATGCATGGCAATCAATCAGTGAATTGGTTCGAGCCACTATTACCTGATAGCGCCAGGACACATTGCATTCCTTTGTGTGGACTCTTCTAATTATTACCTGATAGCGCCAGGACACATTGCATTCCTTTGTGTGGAATCTTCTAATTATAACAAAACAGGCGCGGTTGTTTCCACCATAAAACTAAATGTAAGTGAAATATTGTTTCGCATTCAATGAAATACCTATGCGGGATCCATGGAATAGGGTGGGGCAAAGTGCACCCCCGGGGCAAAGTGCACCCCCGCTATTTCTGCAGATCCAACTATTAGTGCTGCTTTCTCACAATAAACCGATGCAACATGAGGCCAAACCAATTTGGACGCGTTCGATTTGAAGATACGCAGCATTTATACTAAGTTATATCAATTTGATTTTTTTGGCCATATTATTATAGCAAATTGAACAGTTTTAACCGATCCCACAGCATAAGTACCTTAACTAATCGAAAATATGAGGTAGTTATTTAGATGTCACCTTTTATATATAATAGGTATTATTGATTCAAGCAGGCAAAAATATGGCATACGTTATTTTTGAAATTCCATTGACACATTCAATACTGGGCAAAGCGCACCCACTGCGTGGGGCAAAACGCGCCCCCTACGTGGGGCAAAGCCCCGAATGTAAATACATTGTGATGATAGAATAAATGAATCATTGTAATACATGTACTGCATTTTAACGAGTATGCTTGGTTAGGTAAACACTATTTATTTATTTTATTGATAAATTTGTGACATTATTAATGTGTGTCAAGGCGTGGCAGGTTCGTCCTAAAAATTGGTGGTAGGTGGCCTCAGAAATAGGTGTCAAGTGGGAGGTTGGCCTAAAAGATAAGGGGAGGTGGGTTTTGAAGTGGGAGGTATTAACACAAATGATATAAATAACATAACACATTATATAAATAACGTTACCACATTATATAAATAACGTTACCACACAGCCCACGGCAGCAGTTGCATTGTGCCACGGATGTCCAAAAATATGATTCGTCGTTCATTTTATTGATTGGTGCCCAGTCCCTCTGTTATATGTATCACCAATGTACCTTGCGCGTAGTGTGCGAAGAGTATTTTGTGAAGGATTCGAGAACGGTTATTGGTTACCGGATAGGTTACATGAGGTTCTTCGTAATAATATATAATCTGTCAAAAGATGTTATTTTCCGTATTAACTAAGTAGATTCTGTAGCTATGTGGTGGGAAAAAGTCACTTAATGTTTCTATAAAATATATAAAAAAACATATAAACGACTTATTATTGGGGCACAGGGGGTGCTCCGGGGTGCGCTTTACTCCATATGACGAAATTTGCGACACGTGCAGGACTGCCACTTAAATGCATTTGTAGTCGTTGTTTTCTTAGTAAGGTTCTGTAATTCAAGTAGTATTTAGTTAAGAGGTTTGTATATGTAACTGCGTTAACCGTTTCCGCCTTAGATGAAAATAAGTAGGCCAAATCGTGCTTGACCCCAAAGGGGTGCGCTTTGTCCCACCCTACACAGATGCTGTCGAAACATGGTGTAAAACCAAACCCGAGTGAGGTGGAAGACATCGGCATCGTGCCGCCACCAGCATATCTCGATAATTATATATCGATAATTATAATTCGTCGGATAATACACGGCGACGTCGTCTCTTCGCGTAAACGGGGCTTCGGGTACCACAACGTGGACAGAACAGCCACACTCCCGTGTTAAGCTAGTTAAGTTGCTTGCATAGTTTCTCCAGCAGTGAGATTCAAGATATACCCACCATTTAGGATGCATTCAGGCTAATATTGTATCACCGTTTTGAATGTTGTCATCCAACTTAAGTCCGTTTAAGAAAAATGGAACATTAATAAATGGAACGATCGTAGAATCGCGTTAAACATCAGCGGTTCACGAAGCATCTCCCAAGCGAGCGTATTTCACTGACCTTGATCAATAAAAACACGAAGTGTTGACTATTGTGAACAATTGTAAAGGAAAATCCTCAACGAATTTCATCATCCGAAACAGGTAATTTTCCAAATAATATGAAAGTAGCAACAGTTATTCCTATATATATATATATATATATATATATATATATATATATATATATATATATATATATATATATATATATATATATATATATTTAACAACTGCAGGCATATAACTCTATTGTCGAAGTTCTTAAAAAGTCTAGAAAACTCTTTAATAACAGATTTGAAAAATTCATAGAACTTAACAAAATACAAAGTGACAGCCAGCATAATTTTCGGAAAAACAGATCTACATATTTAGCTTTATTGGTGTTGCGGAGCTAGTAGACTCAATGCGCATTTGCTTTTGTCTATTTCATTTCATTGCCAGAATCAATCCTTAGCATCTTGCCATTCTCTCGCTATACCGATTCCCTACAGGTGGCGTCGCCGTCTTGCTGGCCACCAGATCTTACAACTAGGAGCCAATAACTAAACAAATTATGTTTCCATCAAGCAATGTTAATCATAAATGTGTGTAATATCAGTGACCAATTCGTTCGCGATCTTGGACGGCCACCGTGTCATTAGGACGTGTTAGAGGGCATCATAATCGAGGTTTCACGGCGTGAATCATGACCTCGTCTTCAACTTCAATTGAGGTGTTCATAGACTTGAAAAAAGCTATCGATGGTGTCAATCATAATTTACCACTGCAAAAATAAAAGATTAATAGTATTCGCTGTATAGTGCATAAAATGAATAGTTGGCTACTTAACAAAAAGGACATAATCTGTCTGCATTGGCGATGTAAAATCGGATCTCTTAGAAGTAGTTTGTGGCGTGAAACAAGGTTCAGTGCTTCAGTACCGATATTTTTCATATAGATAAATGATTTGTGTAATGTTTTTACTATACACAAATGTGTACTGTTCACGGATGACACTAATAATTTTATTATGCTGATAGTTTAGAATTGCTTAGTAACATAATTAATCAGGAGCTGAATAAACTGTACAATTGGCTTGCAGTTAGCAAATTGTCTCTTAATATTAATAAAACTAATTACATAGTATTTGGAAAAGGAAGGGTTACTTCAGATATTCCTATAACAATAAGCCGAAACATTATACAAAGAGTCTATGGAACAAAATGTCATGGCATAATTATATATTATACGCTCTCTTGGAAAGCACATATACAAACGGTAATATCTAAATCGGCTAAAACATTGTCAATAATTTATAGTAATTTTTCCTGAAAAGCCTCGGCATTGATTATTTTATATTTTTCGATTTCCTTGGCACATATAGACTACTGCTCAGAGATATGGGGAAATACTTATCGCACAAATCTAATGTCCCTATTTACTATACAAAAGGAGTTGTGATAATTACTTGTGGACTAAAATCTCGTGACCAGACAAATATCTTATTTATTAGTCTTAAATTTATTAAACTTTTCAATCTAATTGTTGGCCATAGACTATATTTCCGATTCATTCGCCGTTACCCACACAAAGAGACCCAATTATAGTGACGACAGCGCGTTATGAGTGAATTGAGCAATTCATTTTTATCATCGCCAGTGGGAATATCAGAGGCGACTTGTCCAAGGAGGCGACATTATATAGAATGAGGCGAATGAAAGTCAGCGCCTGGGAAGAGATGCTGCCAGACTGCCCCCAAAGTTAGTGCATAGAAATAGAGACAGATATGGTGGAGTGACGGTCGCGCCATCTGGGGATCGAGTGGCTCACATTCAATGCGGCCACAATTCGGCTATTCAGCTGTTGATTCCTTATTTGTCCGACAGGAAGAATTTTTTTGGTAAATAAGTCTAAATAACTGCCTTTGTAGTTTTAAATACATCGCCAATGGGTAAATCAGAAGCCACTGTTGCAAAGAGGCGAAGAAACGCGAAAAGAGGCGCATTTGTGCCGGCGCCTGGGAGGAGATGCTGCCAGACCACACGCGAACATTTGTTTAGCAAGTAGGTTGAGCACCATGGGCCGATGTGAACCAATGGGGTGTTCGGATTTCATCACGTGATACATTATATATACATCATATGGGATACGAAGTAAGAACCAATTACTTGATTATTGGGTATACATTAAGTACGTCACGCTACTTTTGACTTTGTTGAGCCCCAACCCCATTCGTAACACTGGTCAGTTTACCCCCCCCAAAAAAAAAACTACGTTCGTTTTGAGAAAGACACTCCCCCATCTATTATGCATACAATTATTCATTTCGAGACTTTTCGCGCGCGCCATTGATGCATGAATTCAGTCAAAATGTATCCCCAAAATGGCATAGCAATCAATGTTATCAGTATGTGCCAAATATACAACGTATTTACTTGGGTATATTCTGAGGGGTATACTATGGGGTGCACCATAATATTCTACGGGATATACTCCAATGCATCCCAAAATACCTCCGGTTTTATTCTTGGAGGGGTTAATTGTTAGACTTTACACCTGTAAGTAATCCGATGTTGTTTGTGCGAACCCTGATTGTGAAACGTTCTTGACTTGTGGTGATTTTTAATGGTACGACGCCATTGCTCATTCAGAAGTCCGGGTAAAACCTCTTGCCCAACGCAGTGTTGTGTTTCTTGCAGGCAAGAACAACCAGAAAATATCCTGTAAAATGTATTATTTTGTATCCCATTTCCTTAGAACAATGTCGTCGGCGAAAAAATTACTTAACTGTGCTGCCATCTACTGCAGATATATACTACAACATAATCAAAGTTATCTTTGCATTCGTTAGACGGCGTCCTCATAACCTTGAAGAATCTCTATATTAATACGCTAACTTTGGGGTGGTCTGCGGGTGTTTTTTAGTAGGTAAGTTGAGCACCATGGACGGATGTAAGCCAATGCGGTGCTCGGATTTCATCACGTGATGCATACATTATGGACAATCTTTACACGTGGTGTGGTACGGAAACTTGCGCCAACACGTGTATATGTTTAATGGGAAGTTTTATGGAAGAGACGGCGTTTGTTTGGCGTCGTTAGGGCGATTAATGATCAACATCAAATACGCGTTTCGCGCAAGGTATATAAACACCCATGTGGGTGCGTGAGTGCGTGCGTGAGTGCATGTGTGCGTGCGTGATAATTATTTGTTAAAATAAATAACCATTGTGACAATGTTCGCATGCACTTAGCTGATAACATGTTCTCAACAACTGCCAACTTGGAGGCTGGAGTCGGACTCTCGGGGTTGGCGGATGAACAAGGAAAACAAACATTTTATAGTAGATCCAGTTTATTTAACTAGGGTGCAACTAGACATTTACGTGTAAACTATAAAGATATACAATTATATATTTGGAATTAAATTCTAGAAACGATTAATGATATATGGATCAGATTCCAGATTAAGCTACCAGTACTTGTAAAAGGTTAATTATATATGGAAGTTATGTTTCCGGTTGTTATATGCATATGAGCTTATACTTTGGATTATAAACATAAACAAAGAAATAAGATCGCACACATGTGAAGTTCTCCTAAGGGTTGTAAAGGTTGCTATATAACCTATAGATCACATGTCTAACAAAATTACATTTACTCTACTGTATTATTCACCAAAGTTACGATAGTTGCAGCGAAATATTGCCACCATTTTTTTATAATTTAATTTATGCGTCATGACATTGTGACCTTTAGCGGCCAATTATATTAATACAAAACAATGATGCGAAAGTTGCCACTGCTATTATTTATTTTAAACAAATAATTATCACGCACTCACTCCCGCACGCACGCTCGCACACACGCACGCACGCACGCACGCATTATTATTAGTAATAAACCATCTGTTTTATGTAACTATATTTAATAAAGTTGATATAAACTGGTATGTACTTTTTGCATTTTTCAGTCATACTTGCATTTGTATAATTTCAAACACTTGCATTTGCATTTGAATCATTTCAAACACTTGCATTTGCATATGAATTATTTAAAACATTTCCATTTAAATGCAATCATATATGGATGCATTTGCATTTTAATAATTTCGAACATTTGCAATTAAATGTGGTGACTCGCATTTGAACCCAAGCCTGACCTTGACCCATCTTTATATTAATGCACTGATTTTGTGGGCAGTCTGGCAGAATGTCCTCCCAGGCACCGACATCCACTCGTCCCTGTCTCTGTTCCTTCGCCTCCTTACACCAGATATGTGACTTTGTCGAATACCACCACGTGTGTTATTGGAGCACCGATGTGTGTTACCGATGTACTGTGAAATGCTGAAGAACATCAAATCGTGGGATACATTTTGTAGGAATTCTACGAAACGTTGTAATGGCAGCTTCTTTGAAAATCAAATGTGGTTTCATCCCTTTTGCTACATGGACGGGTGTAAGCTAGTGTTTTTTAATACGCTAACTTTGGGCGCATCCAGTCAGTATCTACTTCCTCGCACCGACGTCCCCTCGACTCTGTCTATGTTCATTCGCCAACGTGGACCAGTGGCCTCTGAACTACCAATTGGCGATTTATGAAAAACCCAGAGGTAATTATTTAGAGTGATTTACTTTCGTTTTTGCTGCTCACCCCATGTGTTTTTCTACCTGTGGGAGAAGGAAGTTTGGTTTGTTACTCCGTGGACGGGTGTAAACTAGCATAAAAATACCAAAAATACCAACACTAATAAAACGTTCAACAAGCAAAAACAAAACATATTTTATTATTTGATAATTGTTTATAATTTTAATGAAATAACCAATACCGCCAGAGTACGATATAATTAATTTTAATGGAAACATTATAATTTCACTAATGTCCTGTGCTTAGCCTAAGCGTAGCGTGTAGCTTTAAGCTAGCATCGGCAGCGTGATGTGGCGCTTGTCACTCTCACAAGAACCTGGATTCAAATAAACGTAAAACTTTTCATTGTTACGAATTTGTTTGATTACCCGGAGTTTTTTCACCAATCAAAGTGACTGTCATATTGTTGACTCTGATACTTTCTTTATCCAAAACACACACACAGCTGTATACATATGTAACATTAACTACACTCCACAACAAATCGATCTGACCGGCGACACCATTTGCCGGTAACAGTTAAACCACGTGTCTGCGATTAGACTCTTTTCTCGGCGAGTCCGCGAAGTCGGGCGAGAAAGTCAGCTAAGGGAGATTAGCTTTGTGGGTGCACTCTTAAAAATTATCTACAAAACCACACATGTGAAAATGCAGTGCTAACAACTACATGAAATATCTCACGTTAGCATAACGTACATACTGCTACCAACTGCTAAGACGTAGTGAGTTAACGAGTATAATACTCCACATCATGTACAACACCTGCTATTTTGATTAATGTTTCACACACGTACTACACTCACTTCTAATGGTCCACATCATGTACAAGTATATTTGTTATTGATTTATTAAACTGCGGGCTCACGTACATGCACGTACACGGAGCGTAATGAAATGCGACGCGAGTATAATTCACATGCAGTTCCGCAAAGATATTTTGCCATTTTATGACATTGGCTCAACTTTTGAGTTCCTCTGAACTAGGTTTCTGTATCCATGCTGAATATTTCTCTTCATGAACCGGAAGTGGATTCTGAAGGTGTTGAAATCCAGACTAAAGAGCACCACGGCGGGAATAACAAGCATCACAATCCCGATGACTCCCATCGCGATGTTAGGCGTGGCTTTGTCCGCCTTTTTGAAGCCGATGGCCGCCATTGTCTTCTCAGCCTCCGTCTTTGGTTCCTCGTCTTCGGGAACAAAGATGCTGACTTCTTCTCCAGAGGCTGAATTGAAAAACAAGAGTGTCTTCTCATAAACAGGAGAACGTATATAGGCAGTCATCGGTGTTGCCAACCATGTTTTCGCGAAGGATCAATAGTTAAGATATACACGTAGTTTGTGGTAAACGAGCAGATGTAAATATCATTTAACAGTTAACATGATGATTGCACGAGTAATATTTGTACACATCTCATTGTCAGTTTACCCTTTTCTTCTCGTGACGTTTCCATTGCTATTAGCAATCTTCTTCAGACGACTACCGCTAGATGGCGACACGGTAACGCTGACGTTACTCTATTGTGTGCCCCCCGCGGCCGCGCCCTGGGTAGCCCTTCAGGAGATCGTAGATGTGTGAGAGTCGGTATCGGCCCTCATCTCGATTCATGCTGTCTTTGGTTTTCATTATCCAGATCGCTTCTTTGATGCCTCTTGTTCTTCTGTCTCCGACTCTCTGTCTACAAAGTTGCCCCCCCCCCAGTCTACTATGTGATTATGTTGAGTCATGTGATCTGTGTTCGCTGATTTATGCATCTCTTTTTCCGATGTTTCTCCGTTGTTTCGGGTGTAGGGTCTGCTAGCCTATACTTTCTCAGCGCCTTCTTTGTGTTCTTTGATGCGTGTTCCTAGGGTACGTTTCGTTTCTCCGATGTATGTTTCTTTACAGTTCTTCCACGTTATGGAATACACCCCTTCGCACATCTTTTGTGGTTCAACTTTGTCCTTTGGTCTTACTAGTGACCTCTTGGTGGTGTTGTGAGGCTTCACTGCTGTGGTCACATTGTATCTCTTCATGATCCGTGATATGGTTTCGGATAATTCTTGGACATATGGAAGTACCACCATGCCTTTGCTCTTGTCTTTTTCCACTGCTTTTTTGTGATATTATCTTCTTTCTTTGTTTTCAACTTTGTCTGCACTGTTGATATGGTCCATTGTGGATACCCGCATCTCGTTAGAGCTTCCTTGATATGATCTCCTTCTTTCCTCTTATTTTCCTCTTCTGTCACAAGTGTTTCGCATCTGTCTAGTAACGTACGGATCACTCCCATCTTCCGGTGTAATGGGTGGTGTAAAGAAAAGTTCAAGTATTGGTCTGTATGGGTATTCTTTCGGAAAATTTGTAGCTTTATGTCTCCCGATTCCTTCCTCTCTAGTAAAGTGTCCCAAAATGGTATTGTTCCTTCTGCTTCTTCTTCATGTGTGAATTAGATGATGTTTGTCTCGTCCACTCTGTTTAGATGGTCGGTCAGTTGCTGTGTCATCTATCGGTCTAAGGGGGCTGCCTTTTTGTGGATTTTCGGTGTGCAGTACAGCCTAGGGATGGAAGTACTGTAGTTCTGTGATCGTCCCTTCTCTCTTTAGTCTGGTGAGGATGGCAATTAGTTTTCTCTTATATTTGGCCGTTGGATCCGACTTCAATTTGAAATATGTTTTCTCGTCGTCTAGCATTTCACGTACTTTCTTCTCATACTGTATTTTGTCCATTACTACAGTGGCACGTCCCTTGTCCGCTGGTAGAATAATGGTTGTTTCATTTTTGCCAAATGCTTTTAATGCGTTTCTCTCTTCTTTGGTTATGTTGGATTTGGAAGGCTTCGCTGATTTCAAAGTCCCTTTCATATCTGCTCGTAAGCTTTCTACTTCTGTTTGTGGCAGCGTGGAGCAAGACTGTTCAGTGGCTTCTATATATTGCTCTATTGGGATATGTTTCGGTGCTATAGCATAATTTAGTCATTTTGCGAGAACCTTCGTTTATGCGTTCTTCAGTTCATATTACGATATTAAGTTATTCATCTGATAGATCAGTGGTATTCTTTGTGTCTTTTATTTGTTGTTTCTAACGTTCCAGCTTCTGTTGATGTCGCCATTTTGCGTTCTTGTACACCGTCAGGTGTGTTCGCGCCAGGTGTGATGATACGTTGTCCTTGATGTTGCTAGGCAACTGCATAAACAATACGTATTCTGTATTGTCTTTCTCTTCTCTGCAACTACCCAATTTGTTGTTAATTACTCGGATACCCACTTCTTAAGTTGTTCATCTGATAGATCAGTGGTATTCTCTGTGTCTTTTGTTTGTTGTTTCCAACGTTCCAGCTTTTGTTGATGTCGCCATTTTGCGTTCTTGTACACCATCTCGTGTGTTCGCGCCAGGTGTGACACAATGCTGTCTTTGATGTTGCTAGGCAACTGTATCAACAATTCGTCTTTAGTATTGTCTTTCTAGTTTCTGTAACTATCCAATTTTTTTTTTAATTACTCGGATTCTCTCTCTTATCAGGTCCTTTTTGGCTTTTCTGTGATGCAATTGGCTCGTTTCGTGTTGATATGGCATTTGACTACCGTGTCGCCATCTAGCGGTAGTCGTCTGTCACAAGAAAAAAAAGGTAAACTGACTGCGAAATAAATAAAAATATTACTCATTAGAACTATCCAGTGTGATGAACATCTTCACTCATATACGATGATTGCATATATTTGCATACAATGATCAGTGGCGTACGAGCGATCTCAAAATAGTGTTTCCCAGGTTGTAGTAAGTGTTAGGCCGCCAGATCATGAGTTGCTTATCGACGTCCTTGTGGGTGATCTGGGTGAACATGTGTAATTATTTTGAGTTGTCACCACATTATTTGTCAGTGTTTCAATCATTTTAAATTAGTATTTGCTTTTACCAGGTCCCCGGCACCTCGGCTCATATTTCTAAGACAATCAAACTGTTGGTTTAAGATGCAATGTTATATTTCTATGGTTGGTTTTTACTAATCTCGCACGGTCTGTGTCTAACTCTGCCTACCTTCACAGACAGGGTCGACGCCAATCCATCGGCCCCCTGGTCCACATTCCTTAGACAGCTGTCCCGACACGAGCTTGTACCGGGGTAGACAGCGATAGATGATTCTTCTCTGCCGTAGAGACTTCTTGTCTTCGCTCCAAGTCGTGTTGACGACATATGGAGGCCGCGGGCACTCCACTTCTGCAACACAAATGCGCTAGAATGGTGTCACTTCCGTTGTGAAACGGAGACAATTAAGGGTTGTTCCCAACCGATGATTGGAATAACCGTAATAACACTACTCAGGTTATTGCTAACACGACTGATACATACTTTGTATTGTTGTGGAACTAAAACTGCGCTAATTTATGCTGTGCTGCCATGTTATATGCTCTGATCTAATATTTTGGAAATAGCAAAATGGTGCAACTCACTATAAAACGATATGAATCATGAACTTATTTGGTGACATAATAATAGTATTAATAAGTTCACAGGTCAAACAATACAAAATGGGCAATAGTATGTTGTGTTTTATATACATCGTGTTAAGACAAACATAGTGCATGTGGGGCAAGACAGTCCCCTCTATTATCCCATACGCAGATGGTCACAATGTATAATATGTATTACACATGACCAATTATGTTTAATACATTTAATGTGTTATGAACGGAGTATAATTTACGTTCTTCTAGCCTGTAGACAGTCATTATGATCGGATGTTACTAAGCCAATAAGATATTATGTATGGATTGCAAGGTGTATAATATTATATCTTAACTTCAATTTAAAATTAACAATTACAATAGCCTAATATATTGTTATCATACCATTTCCATGTATACATTTTAGGTTTAGGTTTAGGCAGTAGTTCGTTCACATAAGCGAAAGCCACGTGGGAGGGAGCGATTGACCATCTTGCCCCATGCAGAGGGTCGTCTTGCCCCAGGGATGGGGCAAGATGTGTTTTTTGGTACTTTGGTGTTTTTTATTTTTCCTTACCTGCCCTGCCCTGCATCACGCATGCGCAAGAATGGTGTCACTTCCGTTGTGAAACGGAGATAATTAGGTGTTGTTCCCAACCGATGATTGGAATAACCGTAATAACACTAATCAGGTTGTTGTTAACATCACTGATACATGCTTTGTATTGTTGTGGAACTAAAACTGCGCTATTGTATGCTGTGCTGGTTTAAAAGTAGGGTAACCTGGGGCAAAACGGCCCATGGGTGTACGACGCCCCCCAGCACATGCACACAAAACTCTGAACGTCCCAAATTTTTTTGCAAAATGAAGCTAACATCTATCTATCGGGTACTCACCCCGAAGGTTCAGCAACACGATACATACGTAATTAAATAAGTGTTTTTTTTATAACTTTTATATGCCCTGTTATACGCTCAGATCTAATATTTTGGAAATAATAAAATGGTGCAACTCACTATAAAACGATATGAATCATGAACTTAACCCATTAGGCCCCAGGATTTTATTAAAACATGCTCCCTGTTCCCAGGATGTCCTCCTTGTGTTCAAAAATCTGTAGAAAAAACTATTTAATATTGACAATTACAAGTTGTGTTTATTTTGAAGAGTAGTAATTTCTCCACATGAATATATGCATAGAAATAGGATATATTAATAAAATGTTGACATTTGATCACAATTTGCAAAGACAAAATAGTAAGTTTGTTAAAACTTTGAAAGTTATTCTACCTTGCGACTGACATTGACAATGATCCCATGCTATAACCCTATGCAATGATCCCATGCTATAACCCTATGCAATGATCCCATGCTATAACCCTATGCAACCCAGCAAAGAAAATGTACCTATATGTGTTAGCTTTGCACCACTGAAAAAATTCTCAAATTCTCATGGTTATTTTTGACAAATATATAAATAAAAAATTCGAGATAGAGTGAACAAAACCGATGAAAATCAAGATTTCCGAAAGGGCAACACATGCACGTAACGAGCTGTTGGGTGTGGCAGAATTTTGTAGCGTTTAGTTCAGTAGTTATTCGCCAGGATTTTTTTTAATAGAGGGTCCTGTATGCGGCCGGCGGCGGCCTTTACACGATTGTGGGGTCTAATGGGTTTTGTGACATAATAATAGCATTAATCAGTTGACAGGTCAAACAATACAACATGGGCAATAGTATGTTGTGTTTTATATACATCGCATTAAGACACACGTAGTGCATTTGGGACAAGTCGGTCCCCATTCATATGGTGCAAGACGACCTCTATGTCTGTATTATCCCACCCGCGCATGGTTATACTGTATAACATGTATTACACATGACCAATTATGTTTAATACATTTAATATGTTATGAACGTTGTATAATTTACGCTCTGCCAGCCTGGGGGGCAGTCATTATGATCGGATATTACTAAGCCAATATGATATTATATATGGATTGCAAGGTATATAATATTACATGTTAACTGCAATTTAAATTTAATAATTATAATTGCCTAATAAATTGCTTTCATACCATTTGCATGCATACATTTTATGTTTAGGCAATGTTTCGTTCATATAAGCGAAAGGCCCGGGGGAGGGAGAGCTATTGACCGTGTTGTCCCATGCAGAGGGCCGTCTTGCCCCAGGCAAGATGTTTTTTTGGATACTCTTGTTATTTTTCAAATGCAACTCTTCTAGTTTGTCAGTTTGGTGAAAATAATATTTCAATGGGCAACACACATATATGTTTACAATATGAGCACTTTAAAATATGTTTACATAGCTTAATGGTGTATAATTTGAAAGTTTTACTAGGGGTGAAACCCTGCCCAAGGTTACCTTATCTTAGTTAATGCCGGTCTAGTCCTAATATTTCCATAATTACAACAGTGCTATAGCTACTACTAATAATAATCATTACTGTGTTTTTCTACAATATAACTGGAGCGTAATAGACTGAATGAATTACAATATAATAATGTGCGAAAACATCCATAATCACAGTAATGTCGCTTCTGAAATGGTATTGAAATTGCCCAAAGCACACGAGTGTTGGAGCAATGTTATCTTAGTTGTCATTTTGATGGCAACAACGCTGCCTTAATTACAATACGGCTTGAACACAAACCAACACAATTCTTGTTGACGTGTACACTGATACTGAAAATCGAACATGAACACAGTATATTGACATGAAAGTAACTAATAACATTATCTGGAGAATTTATGATGCAACAAGCAATGACTTTCTTCTAATCCTGGTGAAGGCTACCGACGGTATAGAAACGTTGATTAAATATAGAAGAAAATAAGTAATTTTCATGTTGGACATCAATAATCTCCAAACTCACTCTCGCATGTAGGAGTTGTCCCACTCCACGTTCCATTGGACTGGCATGTGAGCTCCTCGTCTCCAGAGGCAATGGAGTATCCCTGGTGACACGTGTACAGCACACGTGACTTGTACGTCAGCGACGTGATGTTGTAAGTCGCCATGTTTGGTAATTCCGGTGTCGGGCAGGTAATTTCTGTAATGCAAGAATGACGACATGACATTGTAATGACGTATGTCATAATAATTGCATTTGCATGAACGTAGATATTTCACACCACCGTGTGTAATCTCTCCATGTGCTTTTATGTTATCACATAGAGTAGACTCTCGCTACAAGTAACATTTCGGGACTTGGTCAAACTGTTCCATATATCCGATGTTCTTTTTATCCGTGGGTAGATAAAACAGTACAGGCCTGAACCGGGGATTTCAAATTTATTCCTTTTAATGTTCCTTACATGGAGTCCTTGTAGCGAGAGGTTACTGTGTTTACAACAAATGCTTTCTTGCTGTTTCTGTGTCGACGACAATTGCATTATTCTTCTGATATATCCTGTTGCAGCATCTCAGTGGGGAAAGTGAGGCCACCAAATCATTGCTGCCACACTTAAGTTACTATGATATGCAAATGCTGGAAACGAGAGCGAAGTATTGTGTTGGTTTTACCTGTGCAGACAATCTCGTCGCCCTCCCAGACACCACGCTTGCTGCAGACGAGTGCGACATGTGGACCCTCAGTATAGTAGCCAGAGTCACAAGTGTAGGTGGCGCGGTCCAGATACCTCGTCCCTGGCTCTTCGTTCCTGGCGTGGGCCACACTCGGAGGCTGACCACAGTTCACCTCTGTAACACGATATATACATCAAGACACTGCAGTAAGCTCACTTTCCAAACAGAGCCTTAGTCTGCGGTATAATTGCGTACGTGTTGGGACATTACAGAAGATCGACGTGACTTGAATCTGTTGAATGGCTTTTGAAGAACCGGCGTTGAAGAACGCAGAATATAATTAATTTCACGTGTGTATGTGTGTGTGTGTGTGTGTGTGTGTGTGTGTGTGTGTGTGTGTGTGTGTGTGTGTGTGCGTGCGTGCGTGCGTGCGTGCGTGCGTGCGTGCGTGCGTGGGCGTGCGTGCGTGCGTGCGTGCGTGCGTGCGTGCGTGCGTGCATAAGTGTGTATGTGCTATTGTTAGTATACTTTGTTTATACGTTGTTGGCTAGTTGTTCTCCTATAAATCTGTTAACATGACTTATGAATATTTAACAATATCTCCATATACAAAAATTAAGTTCCAGATGAAACGTAGACAACGTTGCAGTTGTATTATCGTGAGTCAGATTGTCTGTCCAAACTTCAAGTGTAACAGAGCGAGAAGGCGCCGTGTGGTGTTACTCACTGGTACAAGTTGGTTGCTCACAGCTCCAGTTTCCCGTGATGAGACAGTCACACATGTTGGTACCTGTCGACATGTTGTAGCCGGCCACACAGGAGTAAGTGACCCGAGCCCCGACCACGACACCCGCGACGAACGGCACAACCTTGGAATCACTGCCGACGTGGATACTGGGACAGGTGATTTCTGAAAGTAACATTTACAGAAATTCATAGACTGGGAGTATGATTTTTACTGCAGGAAAACTCATAAGTAACTAGAGAATGGAATCTTTAAGGCCGTTTCTTCAAGTAAATTATAACTAATCGATTAATTATATTTGCAAAGTATATTAGAAGCTTAATTGCAATTCTGAAAACAAGTTGTAATTTATCTAGCAAATAAATGCCTAAGTGCCTAAACGTAGGTCGCACTATCAGATTGTTGGACCTGCAGAAAGGGTTACGTACCCTCAAACACTGGCTGCTCCCCATCCCAGTGTTCGTCCTCGCCACAGGTCCGCACCAAGTCGCCGCTGACGTGGCGATAGCGGTCCGCAGGTTGGTACGTTACTTTGGATCCGACCGTCAGACTGCTGACAGAACGCACGCCGCCCACTATGTGTGTGGGTGCCTTGCATGTGGTTTCTGCAATTCGTATATGGTTTATATTGTTGATAAGATTTCTTAAAGCAATTGCGTGCACGCACGCACGCACGCACGCACGCACACGCAAGCGCACACACGCACGCACACGAACACGATGAAAGTATTAGACACTTTATACATATCTAAACATGCCCGTTAGATTAATTTATATCACGAATAACATCCATACATAATTTGCAATACTTAAGTGTATTAAAATAGGCTATGTAATTTTAAAAAATACTAGAAATACAGGCTGTGTATCGTATTATAAGTTAACGTATGGGCCGGTTGTATAATGTTGTTATAATAAATGTAATTGCTACTTACACTTATGATTAGAACGTGTGTATTGTTGTTATATGGTGCACTACCATGCTATTCAAAATGGAATATATAAGGTATAACATTAAGAGGAATAAAAATTAAACTTTTCAACAAAATCCGGAAACACAAACTAACTTTGTTGGGGCAAATCAGAAGACAGGAAGGAATACAAGGGGAAACATTTGAGTGAAAGAAGTGGGGTGAACGAGGAAGGAAAAGACCAAGAGCCACACGACAGACAACATCAAGACGTGGATGGGAAATATGAAGATTTGACAAGAACGGCATTAGACAGACATTAGTGGCGAACAATGACAGCTGACATTCCGATGAAGGATGACACCACACGATGATGACGACAATTATAACTCCAGTTATTGAACACATTTAGTGCATGCATGCATTGTGACGTACGCGCACACACGAGAGGTGTCCCGGACCACACGCCCTCTGCCAGACACGTCATCACTAGGCTGCCGCTCTCCCTGTGGTGGCCAGGCAGACATTCCGAGGTGACAGCGTCCTCGTAGTGGGCGCCTGTCTGGTCTGTCACCCGACTTCCCACGCCTGTAACGTCGCCGCACTTGACGCCTGTAGAGAGGAATGACATTTCTGTTACGAGAGTCCCAAAATTACTCAGTGCACGTTTATCCAAAACGCCCATCACACCAGTGACGCCACTCACCGTATCACCACTGCCACAACTTATATTTCATGTGCTGATTCTGCACATGTTCATTTCATTTGGTAATTTCGTAATTTGTTTTAAGGCATCGCTCAAATACAAATGGCATACAATGGTGGATAACGTTTGCATCGAAAATGTGTCTACAAATACATTAACATTCGGTTTTGTCTGAAACTATGGTACGTAGGCCTGTACTGCACAGTTGCTGTGACGGCGTTAACAACAATCACGTGGCAAAGCTAATCAGTCGTTTATACTACTCCGCATCTGTCCATTTTGAATTTATGATCAAGTTGTGGCAGAGGTGATATGATAAGTGGCGCCACTGTCGGGGAATGTGAGTTCAGTCTTTAGCAGCTACAATCCTGCTTTTCATTGCAAATGCGTATAATAAATGAGGTTCATCTATTCATTGATGTCTTCGAATCATTTAATTTGAATACCATGATCACGTAGACACGTAAATAGTTATCGCGATTGATTTTGTATGCGCACGAAATAATCGCGTCCGGAATTATTCAAGTATCAAATCGACTGATATTTCCGTTTCGGTTGCTTAATGGTGTTGTTTATATATAAGTGACACTGTTTTATATATCAGATGCTCCTTATATCCACGTGTGCATAAAACAGTGTGGGCCAGAACGGAGATTTCATAATTGTTCCTTTTAAACAGGTGTCCTTTGTATGGGGGTCCCTATAGCAAGAGTCCGCAGTGCAACCCAAAATAAAACAGGGTCGTGTGCTTGTAATCATATAAAAAAAATTGAACATTGTTCCATTAGGCCACCAGGAATTTGTTATTTTATTACAGATTCGTGACACCCGGTGTAAAGGTAAAAATTAGAAGGACAAAAATTCTCCTGCTGGAGACGATATAACGAAAGGATTGCACGCACGCAGTGTGCCGCGGCAAGGAGGCTGCACGACGGGGTATCCCCATATTAGGGACATTTTCTGACTAAAATGAAGGTCTGCAGGATACCACCGCATGCATTATGTAGGAAAACATGGGAAAGCTTTAAGGCAAAGAAATTAGTTGTGGCTAAAACATGGCATGGAAGAAAAAGTTTATTTGAAAAAGAACAAAAAGCAAGTGATCTGACCAAACTGGCAAGAATGGATATCTCCTTCACACAGCAGGAAACTTTGCACTTCTGAATAGACCCAGACATACACTTATTGTGAAGGCGTTACATCATCTAGTCTACATCACTCACGTGTACAGTTGAGAGACACCCGTGTCCAGTCTCCATCGACCAAGCATTCGGACTCGACCTCATTGCTCTCGTAGCCGACGTCACAACGGTAGTGGACAACACATCCACGACTGACGCAGCTGTCTGTCACCCTGGCGTATTTCACCGGTGGTGGTGTCCCACACGTCACTTCTGGAGACACCAAATAAACACTGTAGTCGGCAATACTCACAAGGCACACGCCAATTTAATCAACAATATCTTTTGTAAGTGAGCAAGGAAGCCATTGGCTGCTCGAGAGCCGACAACTGTTTCAAGTGAGCAAGGAAGCCATTGGCTGCTCGAGAGCCGACAACTGTTGTAAGTGAGCAAGGAAGCCATTGGCTGCTCGAGAGCCGACAACTGTTTCACCCGTCCTTCTTTTTATTTTAAGCATATTCGTACATTAACACACAATGGCGATTTAACGGGACATTGGGTCACGCCTTTGGTTTAAATGTTTGATTTTTCGTATTTGTTGCGCCCCTACACGGGAGCATGGTAAACTAGTGGGTGATTAGGCTTATCCCCCTTTTGGCCTCCTCTTTACATTTCATTCATCGCCTCTGTCAGAAAGGGTGTTTTCTCATTCTCATCTTCTGTATTCCTTCCTTAAAGGTCACTCCTCAATTCGATTTTCAAATTAATTTGACGAAAATTCAAATCTACATAAAATAAGACATCCTAGCTCGCTTGAGTAATTTTTCTACGTGGTTTTTGTTAAATCATCAGACAAACTATTACATTATTTGATGTTTGGGCCATCATTTATTGAAGAGAAAAGTGAAACTCTGAAAACTCACGAATTTCGCCCTTGGTGAAATTTCGTAGCTTTGTCATATGATAGCTTTGTCATGTGATCGGCAACAGGATGGAAATCGCGCCCGTGATCGGCCTTGACTCCATAAAGTGCTTAACATCTTGGTTATGCACTTTTTTTTAGCCTTACTAGATCTAACGACAAAAGGAAATTCTTTCGATGATGTGAAAAAAATAAGGAGGTTTCTAAGTTCTTGAATTATTTCTTCCAACCAATCATTCGCTCTCCTTCGTCGTCTCATGTAAGGTAGAGTTAAGGAGAAATTGGCGCACCATTTAGAGATAATGATAACGAACATATACAGTCACTAACACTGCATGACCGAGACGAATCGTACAAACGGCCTTTAAATCAAACGTCTGTTTTATCACTACATGCATGCAAGTAGTTTTCTTGCAGCGGTAACAACCTCAGTGGTTTGTTTTAAAAATAGCTTTTTAGTCAAAGATTTCCTCTTACGAGTAGAGAGGGAAATAATAAAAAAATCGCTTCGGCTGTTAGTGATATTTAAGTCTGGCAGTTAGATAATTTGCCGGATGTACTTAACCCGTGTCATCATAGCCGATTGTGGTTGACAGAGCTAATTATCGAACGACTCCTCGGAGTGGGAGTATTTCTGTGTTTTCTCTAACAAGAAATAGATCTTTGAAATCACAAGTATGTCTGACGATGAAAAATTATTATTGCATCAGTTTTTAAGTCGGTGAGTTCTATAGCCTTCGGGAAACAACTCCTGTTATTCTGAAAATACGCTGACTGACCTTCGCATATCAATGACGGCTTCGTCCATTTGCCATCCAATTGACAACGGCTGAATCCCTCGCCCGCCTTCCGCTCGTAGCCATGGTTACATGAGTACGTAACTTTCCCACCAACCACGTCGCCATTCCGCATTGAGTAGGAGGCATTGGTGACGTCCAGCGGGGAGCCGCAGTGTACCTCTGGGGAAACCACATAACTCGAGTGAATGTTTGAACGGCAGGTTAGATAACAAGACAAATTGGTTGAATTGTCAGATCCATAGTCTGACGTAACAATACTTACTCATGAACGTGACCTCTGTCAAGCTCCGTTTTACAAACCATGGTAAACCACACACGCACGCGCGCGCGCACGCACGCCACACGCACGCCACGCCACGCCACACGCACACCACACCAATACACCACACCACACCACACACCACACACACACACACACACACACACACACACACACACACACACACACACACACACACACACACACGCACGCACGCACGCACGCACGCACGCACGCACGCACGCACTCACGCACGCACGCACGCAAGTACGCACGCACGCACGCACACACACACACACACACACACACACACACACTCACACTCACGCACGCACGCACGCACGCACGCACGCACGCACACACCATACCATACCATACCACACAACACAACACAACACACCACACCACACGCACACGCACAGGACGGCACAGCAGTCAGATAAAACATTCCCACATAATGTTCTCGCCGAAACAACTTTGCACTTTGTTTTTGTTGAGCTTGAGCCATAAATGCAATGAAAAATACAACAGAATGTCAAACGTTGGCGACAATATTTGTTAGCTTGACGGACCTGGTTGCTAGGAAAACAATCGTGTAAAGATGGATCTGAAAAATAGGGATATGGTTTAAAAACAGTTAATTCAAACGCATATACAAGTATGTAGGTACAATATGGGGTGTGGGTGTGTGTGTGTGTGTGTGTGTGTGTGTGTGTGTGTGTGTGTGTGTGTGTGTGTGTGTGTGCGTGTGTGCGTGCGTGCGTGCGTGCGTGTGTGTGGGTGCGCGGGCGTGCGTGTGTTGTGTGTATGTACGTGCATGTTGTGCGTACGTACGTACGTACGTACGTACGTACGTACGTGCGTACAGACGTGTTTATATCGTCTTATATCGTGTGTGTGTGTGTGTGTGTGTGTGGTGTGTGTGTGTGTGTGTGTGTGTGTGTGTGTGTGGTGTGTGTGTGTGTGTGTGTGTGTGTGTGTGTGTGTGTGTGTGTGTGTGTGTGTGTGTGTGTGTGTGTGTGTGTGTGTGTGTGTGTGTGTGTGTGTGTGTGTGTGTGTGTGTGTGTGTGTGTGTGTGTGTGTGTGTGTGTGTGTTTTTTTATGTGTGTGTACGTGAATGTTTTGTGTGCGCGCGTGGATGAGTGTGTACAGACGTATGTATATCGTCTCACCTGTACATTTCGGGTCTTCGTTCTGCCAACGCCCGTCATCACCGCACACTTTGGTCAGATTGCCTGCCTCCAGTCTGAAGCCTGGCAGACACGAATATGTGGCGGTGTCGTTCACTCGTACCCCGTTAGTAGTCAACGACGTGTTGGCGATGTCCGTAGGAGGTCTACATAGCACTTCTGCAATACGTAACTATGTCGATATATACCGATGAGCACAACAGTTACCTACTGGTTATGTTAACAATGTAAAAAGACTCAATTCAAGTCGAGAACACTGCGTTTGGCTAACAAGAAGCCTGACGTACACGCGATACATTTAATGCAATAAAAAGATTTTTTCATGAAGTACTGGAAATAGCTTAGCTGAATGTGCCACCAATGTGCATATTCTAAGAATTATAGCTATTGGAACACGTTATGGCGTTAAATATTATATTTAATAATTTTATTATCGAACTAGATCTAATCTATATTGATCACGCACGCACATACATCCATACATGTTTGTGTATCCAACTTGACATACCGAGACAAAATGGCGGCGTTCCGCTCCAGCGTCTGTCGGCCTGGCATTGTCGCGTCCATTGGCCGCCAGTCGCTGGCACAAACCCAGGCAGACATGTGTACGTGATGTTTGTCATGTAATCTAGCTCGTTCGTGCTGGCGGTGGCATGAGCAACGGGCGCCGGCGGACCACAGGACACGACTACAACACGAAGGACGAACACATGATTGCACAAATGCTAACATCATATGTATTGATCTTCATGCGGCATTCAACGCAATAGTAGCGAATTATGCGAAAGAATGCTTTGCGAGTGGTACGTTTTATGTGCAAGCACGCACGCACAAACACGTGCACACACGCATTTTATAACCTAGGCGAAATATTACTATCATATATAACTTTGTCTGATATTGTTTTAGCATATTCGCTTTGGGATTCTGGCATGTTTTTGTCAATAGAACTTGGCGGTATCCGACTTACTTCTGCAGACAGGCGCTTCTCCTGACCAAGTCTTGCTGCTCTGACACGTTCTTGACAAGTCTCCCCAGAGGAGTTCGTGACCTTCATAACACCGATACACGATCGTTGTGTTGTATTTATTCGCATCTGGGTCCCCCGCAACGACCTCTGTGTAATTCGGTGACGCCAACATTTGACATTTAACGGCTGCAATTGAATAGGTATACGTATACGTTGGAACGACATAAATATATCAAAAACCAAAATACATTAACATAAATAAATACTATATTTCGCATTAACAGTTTCTGCGTGCTTGTGAATTGGGAAACCACAACAGTTGTATATAAATGTACTGCAATCATAATAATATTTAGAATAATGTTGTTTTAAAAGCGATTAGTTGCGATGATGAGATGATTTGAACTTATCAATATGATAAGTTAATCAATGTAATAAATTAATCAAGTTAATAAAATACAAAGTAACAAAAGTCCTCAATCAAACCCTTCAGGTTTACAAACTTTTTCGCCGTCGTAAAGTACAATGCAACTGGATGACGTCACATGACATCACGTGACTGTGTTACCTGTACACTGAGGCACCTCTCCTGCCCACTGTCCGTCGAGTTTGCACAATTGTTCCAAATGACCACCGGTTAGTTTGAAGCCCGCAGCACACTCGTACTGCAGTGTGGTGCCCGGAGTGTAAGGTGCCGCTCCGTTTAGCAGGACAGAGCCGGCCGGGTGATTAACCGTTGGACATAAACGTTCTGTGGACACGCACTTGGAATTAGCATAACAAAATATATACACGTGTGTCCCATATATTCCAAACCACACGAACTGTCAAGCGGACAAGGAAACCATTGGCTTATCGAGGGTCCCAATTTTTTTTATTTATTCATAATTGATAATGTGTTCCATTTATTCATTCAATGTTCTCTTTGACAATGAGTATTTTCTGATATACAATCTACACTGTTCCTCCACTAACGTCACTTCCTGTCCTCTAGTTCTTCTACCTTTCTTAAGTGAGAAACAAATATTGTTATCAATATTTTCAAACCCATTAAAAATCTTAAAACTTCAAATTCATATCCTCTTAACTGCCTTGTCTCTAGGTTTGTCAAGCCACATTTTTGGGCATCGCTTGGTAGCGCTTCGCCTGTTACACCTAAAATGTAGTCAACACAATGATTTGGTCTATGCGCTCTCATTGATATAGTTGCCATTGAGCCACACACAAACACCTTAAAGATGGGACAGGCTGAGCAAGCCACCATTAGAAAATACAAATAATAATCAGTCTACAGGACTGGTCAGAACGGAAGAGACACATATTTAGCCACACTAACAGGAGTTGTAGTGTCACTTGAATCCCTGGCACATGGTGAGCAGGTGAATCCTGCAAGACACGTACGCGACGGCAACTACGCAAAATGTGGTTTCTACTTTCTAACTTGATCTAATTTGTTTTGTTCAGTAAACCACGATGAATGAAACTATGCGACGAGTAAAGTAAACATGGGCTGAACTCCAATCCGAACAAGAATATGTTTGGCTAACGTAAAGGGAAATACATGTTTGGCTTTTCCTAACCGAGCAAGAAGCAGAACTGTATCAAGTAATGGGAAGGATTATCAATACCATTGACACTGCGAATCGAAAAAATAAAGCCGACGTGTGGAAATTTCATTGCTTCTATCAACGTCAATGCAAGTAAGGTGAACTCAAGTTTATACCGTAAAAGATGTTCCTGTGTGTACCCGGCACTATTACTATTGTTATTAAATTCATTTAGCTGACTACCCGGATAAAAACAATCATTGCTAAACTAGCGTCAATACTTTACAGTAAAATGTTTCCATAATTCACAACAAATTACGTATTTGTCATTTTAGGCATTAACTTTTGCACAATGTGCTATGGTTGAAATGAAGCCTGGTCGAATCATTTGTTTTTTATAATTGGACTTTCTAGAATGAACGATACAAAAACAAGAGCACACCCAGTTATCCTGTACACTGTAACTCTGTACACTAAGATCAATCGATCTGCTATTGATAATGCCAGTTTACCTGTGTAATAAACCATTCACGTCAATGCAAATCCACAACATGTATAATGTTCATGTCGATGTTACAATTTAGTATATCGTACTTTCACACCTGGCGATGGAACTCCAAGCGCCGGTTTCTGCATTGCTGGAAGTTAACGTTTTACGTAGCGAATGATTGATTTACCATAAGAAGCACTAAGAACCCTTGAAATACGGGTATTTCGAAAATATAAAGGCATTACTTTTCATTGGTGGGGTCGTAGATTAATCCCTGTAAGTTTGGCGGCCAAGGTGCAAGTCGTTTACAGTTAGGTTATATATTTTGAATAATTACATTATCAAAATTATAAGTTCACCCATATATTACGATATCATGCGATGCCATGCATGTTTTGTTTTATTACATTTGTTACATGGTAAACCAAATGAGCGTGACTGTTGATCGGGCATATTTACTGTACAATAACATCAACGCAAAACAAAACGGCATAAAAAAAATTATTTAAATTCCTTTTGATAAAAATATGAAATGTAATGTTTAATATATCGTACCTTCGCACGTGGCCACGTTGCTCCAATGGCCGTTTTCCGTGCACAGACGTACACCGGTACTCCCGGTTAGTCTGTAGCCCTGAATACATGTCATCTCACACGTATCCATGTAGTTCTTTGCGCTTGACGTACAAGTTGTGTTCGTGTATATCTCGCCAATCTGCACGTCGATAGGTGGACACGTGACCACTGAAACACGTGACGTATTACAATGTACAAACACGATTTTGTACAGTGGTTCATCTCTACACAATATTATTATATTGAGTGCGTTCTTCATATTGAATAGCATCGTCGCGGAATTCTTAAAATCAGAATTATAATTGCAGTAATCACATATCCGCCTCTAATAGCAACGATCACAACATTCTTCCGCTCAAAACTAGAAAATATGCAATATATATTCGTAACGCTGTATCTATAAATGCAACATGTTCAACATTACATTGTCATTGATCAATCAAAACCTAACTCCTTTTTGAGCGTATGTGTGTCAAACAATATCACTAGCAAAATGCCCGTTCTCAGGACGTGACAACTTGTTAATTCTTACGTGACAATCATTATAACAATGTTTCCAAATAGGTGATCGCTAATATAAAAGGCCAACATTGTTTATTGTTTGAGCCAGATGGCGCCACGTACTCTCAAACGGTTTACGTACCGAAGTATTCGCCGTGTGGTCACGTCGTTTCTGCGATTTTAAATTAATGTTTTACGTAGCGAACGATTGATTTACCATAAGAAGCACTAAGAACCCTTGAAATACGGGTATTTCGAAAATATAAAGGTGTTACGTTTCTTTGGTGGGGTCGTAGATTAATCCCTGTAAGTTTGGCGCCCAAGGGGCATGTCGTGTAGGATAAAAACGTTAACATACAAACATACGCTAGCTCGATAACAGTTAGATTATGTACGTTGAATAATTACATTATAAAAACATGAAGTTCACCCGTATGTTACGACATCATGCGATGCCATGCATGTTTTGTTTTATTACATTTGTTACATGCTAAACCAAATGAGCGTGGCTGTTGATCAGGCATAGTTACTGTTAAATAACATCCACGCAAAACTCAACGCCATAAAATTTGTTTTCTTTAAAACTCCTTTTGATGAAAATATGAAATGTAATGTTTAATATATCGTACTTTCGCACGTGGCCACGTTGCTCCAATTGCCGTTTTCCGTGCACTGGCGTACACCGGTACTCCCGGTTAGTCTGTAGCCCTGAATACATGTCATCTCACACGTATCCATGTAGTTCTTTGTGCTTGACGTACAAGTTGTGTCCGCGTATATCTGGCCACTGTGCACGTCGATAGGTGGACACGTGATCACTGAATCACCGGATGTACAACAACGTACAAACACGATTTTGTACAGTGGTTCATCTCTACACAATATTATTATATTAAGTGCATGCTTCATGTAGAATAGTTATAATTACAGTAATCACATATCTGCGTCTAATGGCAGCAACGACAACATTCTTCCGCTCAAAACTAGAAAATATCCAATATAAATACGTAGCATGGTATATGAATGCAACATGTTCAACCATAAATGCTCATTAATCAATGGAAAATCGAACTTCTTTTTGAGCGTATGAATGTTTGTCAATTAATATCACTAGCAAAAATGCATGTCCCCACGCCTGGATAACTTGGTGGTTCATACGTGATTGTCATCATAGCAATGTTTACCAAATCGGTGACAGCTAATAGAAATACCCAGCATAGTTCATTGTTATGTGCCAGATGTCGCCACGTACTCTTAAACCGTTTACGTACCGAAGTATTTGCCACGCGCGCGCGCGTCGTTTCTGCGATTTGAATTTGACATTTTACGTAGCGAACAAATGATTTAGCATAAGAACCACTCCGAACCCTTGATATACGGGGTATTTAAACAAAATAAAGGCGTTACGTTTCAGTCGTGGGGTCGTAGATTACTCCCTGAAAGTTTGGCGGCCGAGGTGCAAGCCGTCTAGCAGGAAAACGTTAACAAACAAACGTACGCACGTTTGATTATAATTAGATTATGCACCTTAACAATTACATTACAAAAACTAGAAGTATCCCCTTGTATTAATATGTTACGCATATGCGTGATTGTTGATCAGGCATATTTACTGTGCAATATCATCCTCGCAAAACACAACGCCATGAATAAAATGTTCTTTAAAACTCCTTTTAATAAAAACAGTATATATCTATAGCCAAGTAAAAGGGGTTGTCGGACCCAGTAGGCCAGGTCTGGCTATATGCACCCACTGTTCAAAAAGGTTTACGTTCTTAAGATACGACCCCCCAATGTGTCGCAGCAGTGGAACTGTAATATGAAATGTAATGTTTCATATATCGTACCTTCGCACGTGGCCACGTTGCTCCAATTGCCGTTTTCCGTGCACTTGCGTACACCGGTACTCCCGGTTAGTCTGTAGCCCTGAATACATGTCATCACACACGTATCCATGTAGTTCTTTGTGCTTGACGTACAAGTTGTGTCCGTGTATATCTCGCCACTCTGCATGCCGATAGGTGGACACGTGACCACTGAAACACGTGACGTATTACAATGTACAAACAAGATTGTGTACAGTGGTTCATCTCTACACAATATTATTATATTGAGTGCGTTCTTCATTTTGAATAGCATCATCGTTGAATTCTTAAAATCAGAGTTACAATTACAGTAATCACATATCCGCCTCTAATAGCAGCGATCACAACATTCTTCCGCTCAAAACTAGAAAATATGCAATATATATTCGTAACGCTGTATCTATAAATGCAACATGTTCAACATTACATTTTCATTAATCAATCAAAACCGAACTCCTTTTTGAGCGTATGTGTGTCAAACAATATCACTAGCAAAATGCCCGTTCTCATGACGTGACAACTTGTTAATTCTTACGTGACAGTCATTATAACAATGTTTCCAAATAGGTGATCGCTAATATAAAAGGCCAACATTGTTTATTGTTTGAGCCAGATGGCGCCACGTACTCTCAAACGGTTTACGTACCGAAGTATTAGCCGTGTGGTCACGTCGTTTCTGCGATTTGAAGTTAACGTTTTACGTAGCGAACGATTGATTTACCATAAGAAGCAATAAGAACCCTTGAAATACGGGTATTTCGAAAATATAAAGGTGTTTCGTTTGATTGGTGGGGTCGTAGATTAATCCCTGTAAGTTTGGCGCCCAAGGTGCAAGTCGTGTAGGATAAAAATTTTAACATACATACATACGCTAGCTCGATTACAGTTAGATTATGTACGTTGAATAATTACATTATAAAAAACTAGAAGTTCACCCATATGTTACGACATTTGTTATATGCTAAACCAAATGAGCGTGACTGTTGATCAGGCATATTTACTGTGCAATAACATCCACGCAAAACTCATCGCCATAAAAATGGTTTCTTTAAAACTCGTTTTGATGAAAATATTAAATGTAATGTTTAATATATCGTACTTTCGCACGTGGCCACGTTGCTCCAATTGCCGTTTTCCGTGCACTGGCGTACACCGGTACTCCCGGTTAGTCTGTAGCCCTGAATACATGTCATCTCACACGTATCCATGTAGTTCTTTGTGCTTGACGTACAAGTTGTGTCCGCGTATATCTGGCCACTGTGCACGTCGATAGGTGGACACGTGATCACTGAATCACCGGACGTACAACAACGTACAAACACGATTTTGTACAGTGGTTCACCTCTAAACAATATTATTATATTGAGTGCATGCTTCATATAGAATAGTTATAATTACAGTAATCACATATCTGCGTCTAATGGCATCAGCGACAACATTCTTTCGCTCAAAACTAGAAAATATCCAATATAAATACGTAGCATGGTGTATGAATGTATCATGTTCAACCATAAATGTTCATTAATCAATGGAAAATCGAACTTCTTTTTGAGCGTATGAATGTTTGTCAATTAATATCAATAATATCAATAATATGTCCCCACGCCTGGATAACTTGGTGGTTCATACGTGATTATCATCATAGCAATGTTTACCAAACCGGTGATCGCTAATATAAATATCCAACATAGTTCATTGTTACGTGCCATATGGCGCCACGTACTCTTAAACGGTTTAAGTACCGAAGTATTTGCCGCGCGCGCGCGCGCGTCGTTTCTGCGATTTGAAGTTGACATTTTACGTAACGAAGAATTGATTTACCATAAGAACCACTGAGAACCCTCGATATACGGTGTATTTAAAAAAAATAAAGGCGTTACGTTTCATTCGTGGGGTCGTAGATTACTCCCTGTAAGTTTGGCGGCCGAGGTGCAAGCCGTCTAGCAGGAAAACGTTAACAAACAAACGTACGCTACTTCGATTATAATCAGATAATGCACCTTAAAAATAACATTACAAAAACTAGAAGTATCCCCTTGTGTTAATACGTTAACATCCACGCAAAACTTAACGCCATGAAATTTTTTTTCTCTAAAACTCCTTTTGATGAAAAACAGTATATAATTTATCTATAACCAAGTAAAAGGGGTTGTCGGAACCGGTGGGCCAAAACAAAAATGTTGGTCTGGGTATAATTATGCACCCACTGTTCAAAAAGGTTTACGTTCCTTAAACACGACCCCCTAATGTGTCGCAGCAGTGGAACTGTAATATGAAATGTAATGTTTCATATATCGTACCTTCGCACGTGGCCACGTTGCTCCAATTGCCGTTTTCCGTGCACTTGCGTACACCGGTACTCCCAATTAGTCTATAGCCCTGAATACATGTCATCACACACGTATCCATGTAGTTCTTTGCGCTTGACGTACAAGTTGTGTTCGTGTATATCTCGCCAATCTGCACGTCGATAGGTGGACACGTGACCACTGAAACACGTGACGTATTACAATGTACAAACACGATTTTGTACAGTGGTTCATCTCTACACAATATTATTATATTGAGTGCGTTCTTCATATTGAATAGCATCGTCGCGGAATTCTTAAAATCAGAATTATAATTGCAGTAATCACATATCCGCCTCTAATAGCAACGATCACAACATTCTTCCGCTCAAAACTAGAAAATATGCAATATATATTCGTAACGCTGTATCTATAAATGCAACATGTTCAACATTACATTGTCATTGATCAATCAAAACCTAACTCCTTTTTGAGCGTATGTGTGTCAAACAATATTACTAGCAAAATGCCCGTTCTCAGGACGTGACAACTTGTTAATTCTTACGTGACAATCATTATAACAATGTTTCCAAATAGGTGATCGCTAATATAAAAGGCCAACATTGTTTATTGTTTGAGCCAGATGGCGCCACGTACTCTCAAACGGTTTACGTACCGAAGTATTCGCCGTGTGGTCACGTCGTTTCTGCGATTTTAAATTAATGTTTTACGTAGCGAACGATTGATTTACCATAAGAAGCACTAAGAACCCTTGAAATACGGGTATTTCGAAAATATAAAGGTGTTACGTTTCTTTGGTGGGGTCGTAGATTAATCCCTGTAAGTTTGGCGCCCAAGGGGCATGTCGTGTAGGATAAAAACGTTAACATACAAACATACGCTAGCTCGATAACAGTTAGATTATGTACGTTGAATAATTACATTATAAAAACATGAAGTTCACCCGTATGTTACGACATCATGCGATGCCATGCATGTTTTGTTTTATTACATTTGTTACATGCTAAACCAAATGAGCGTGGCTGTTGATCAGGCATAGTTACTGTTAAATAACATCCACGCAAAACTCAACGCCATAAAAATGGTTTTTTTAAAACTCCTTTTGATGAAAATATGAAATGTAATGTTTAATATATCGTACTTTCGCACGTGGCCACGTTGCTCCAATTGCCGTTTTCCGTGCACTGGCGTACACCGGTACTCCCGGTTAGTCTGTAGCCCTGAATACATGTCATCTCACACGTATCCATGTAGTTCTTTGTGCTTGACGTACAAGTTGTGTCCGCGTATATCTGGCCACTGTGCACGTCGATAGGTGGACACGTGATCACTGAATCACCGGATGTACAACAACGTACAAACACGATTTTGTACAGTGGTTCATCTCTACACAATATTATTATATTAAGTGCATGCTTCATGTAGAATAGTTATAATTACAGTAATCACATATCTGCGTCTAATGGCAGCAACGACAACATTCTTCCGCTCAAAACTAGAAAATACCCAATATAAATACGTAGCATGGTATATGAATGCAACATGTTCAACCATAAATGCTCATTAATCAATGGAAAATCGAACTTCTTTTTGAGCGTATGAATGTTTGTCAATTAATATCACTAGCAAAAATGCATGTCCCCACGCCTGGATAACTTGGTGGTTCATACGTGATTGTCATCATAGCAATGTTTACCAAATCGGTGACAGCTAATAGAAATACCCAGCATAGTTCATTGTTATGTGCCAGATGTCGCCACGTACTCTTAAACCGTTTACGTACCGAAGTATTTGCCACGCGCGCGCGCGTCGTTTCTGCGATTTGAATTTGACATTTTACGTAGCGAACAAATGATTTAGCATAAGAACCACTCCGAACCCTTGATATACGGGGTATTTAAACAAAATAAAGGCGTTACGTTTCAGTCGTGGGGTCGTAGATTACTCCCTGAAAGTTTGGCGGCCGAGGTGCAAGCCGTCTAGCAGGAAAACGTTAACAAACAAACGTACGCACGTTTGATTATAATTAGATTATGCAACTTAACAATTACATTACAAAAACTAGAAGTATCCCCTTGTATTAATATGTTACGCATATGCGTGATTGTTGATCAGGCATATTTACTGTGCAATATCATCCTCGCAAAACACAACGCCATGAATAAAATGTTCTTTAAAACTCCTTTTAATAAAAACAGTATATATCTATAGCCAAGTAAAAGGGGTTGTCGGACCCAGTAGGCCAGGTCTGGCTATATGCACCCACTGTTCAAAAAGGTTTACGTTCTTAAAATACGACCCCCTAATGTGTCGCAGCAGTGGAACTGTAATATGAAATGTAATGTTTAATATATCGTACCTTCGCACGTGGCCACGTTGGTCCAATTGCCGTTTTCCGTGCACCGGCGTACACCGGTACTCCCGGTTAGTCTGTAGCCCTGAATACATGTCATCACACACGTATCCATGTAGTTCTTTGTGCTTAACGTACAAGTTGTGTCCGTGTATATCTCGCCACTCTGCACGCCGATAGGTGGACACGTGACCCCTGAAACACGTGACGTATTACAATGTACAAACACGATTTTTTACAGTGGTTTATTTGATCACAATATTATTACATTGCATGCATGCTTCATCTAGAATAGCATCGTCGCTGAATTCTTAAAATCTTAGTTATAATTACAGTAATCACATATCTGCGTCTAATGGCAGCAACGACAACATTCTTCCGCTGAAAACTAGAAAATATGCAGTACAAATACTTGTATTTGTATTGTATCTATGAATGCAACATATTTAACATTTCATTAATCAAAAAACACGGAACCCCTTTTTAGCGTATTCCTGTTTGTCAATTAATATAATCATGCATCTTAAAAAAATATTACTTTATAAAACGTAAGATCCCTACTATCAAGTGGCAACAGACAATCCCTAACACCGATGTCTTGAAAAGAGCGAATATGACATGACCAGTGTTGAAGCTTGACTAGCAACACCTCAGGTCCGCTGGGCTGGACATGTGATCCGGATGGGTGAAAAAAGTTGCACGAAACGGAGTTTTTTTTGTGGGAGGACAACGGCTCAAAGACATAATTAAGCAGCAGCCAGAGCTACTGAGGTCAACGTCAACACCTGGGAAAGAAAAGCCTTGAACCGGACCAGCTTGGTTAGCGAGGCTAGTGGGCGCCCATCGTTAGCTCATTCGCCAACAGAGAAGAAATTCTTGCCATAGCCAACCTTCCGGCACAGACACCACTCGTCATTGGATCCGGTAGCACTGCATGCGTGCTTTATGCCTTCCTTGTCTTAGTCGACCGCGATAGACAGCCGATGGGGTGTATATAATAGTGTGTGTAAATGCATATGCATGTACCGACTTCATCTCAACTGACCAACTGAGCAGAGTTAATGAGATCGTGCCAACAGCACTGGGAGCACTGGTTCCTGTACTTCAGCACAAAACTGGTTCCTGTTCGTCAACGTCGACAAAACGGAGTGTACAATCATCAGCCGTGAAACCGAAAGTGTTGCCGAAGAATGGAGGTCGACCAAGAAACTGCTCGGAGACGCTGGGGACCTGTCTCGCCGAAAAATGCTTGCGGTCACTGCTTTCCATTCTGTGTGTTCTCTTTAGCTGCGAAGACAACTTGTCAGTGAGCAACTCCGATTGCGTTTATATAGAACGCATTTGTACTTCCTGTGTTACTGTTCAATGCGGGTGCGTGGGGCCTGACAGGGTCGGAAACGGAAAAACTAGATGCCTTCCATAGGAAGCAGCTCCGCTCGCTCATCGGGATTCTCTGGCCACAGAGGATAAGCAACGTAAAGTTGCGCGGACTCGCTTGGACGAGAAGGCGCCCGCAAACCAAGTAATGTCCGCAAATTTCCAAGCGGAAGCACTCAACGTATATCGCGGCCGACCTAGAACCGGCGTCTCTGGCAGCAGATCGGCTGTGGCTAAAAACAGGGGCCGACCTAGAACCGGCGTCCCTGGCAGCAGATTGCGTGTGGCTAAAGACAAGAGCCGACCTAGAACCGGCGTCTCTGGCAGCAGATCGTGTGTGGCTAAAGACAGGGGCCGACCTAGAACCGGCGTCTCTGGCAGCAGATCGGCTGTGGCTAAAAACAGGGGCCGACCTAGAACCGGCGTCTCTGGCAGCAGATCGGCTGTGGCTAAAGACAGGGGCCGACCTAGAACCGGCGTCTCTGGCAGCAGATCGGCTGTGGCTAAAGACAGGGGCCGACCTAGAACCGGCGTCTCTGGCAGCAGATCTTGTGTGTGGCTAAAGACGGGGGCCGACCTAGAACCGGCGTCTCTGGCAGCAGATCGGCATGAGGCTAAAGACAAGGGCCGACCTGGAGCAGCTGCGTCGGATCACCAAGAATAAAACCCAGTGGAGCAAACTACACAAAACAATAATTGAAAGGAAACGGTGTAAGCGGACGTAAGAGCCAGCTGCTCTCACAAGCTGACAGTCGCGACTGCGAAAGACACTTTTAATAAGTACATTTCATAACCTGAATCTCATCGAACAGTGTTTCAGTAACACCACCACAACACAGACAATTACCATTTTTTCCTTGTTAAATATGGAGATGCTCATTCACTGTACATTCTCGTAGGCATTCGAAATTTAGACAATTTCGTTTACCCTCGATTCAGCTCACGGAACAAATGATGCAACTCAGTGATGTGCTCTTGATAATGAGCAACACAGGGGAAGTATTTGCGTACCACAAACATTACGGATAATGTGCTATATATTTGATCATTTCCTGTTCACCACCGACCATGCAAAACGGGAAAAGCACGTACAGCCGTCCGTACACGGTACGATCCGACGCGATACTAGGCGATTTAGATTTTTTATTGCTGCATCGAGTCGGGCTGCGTCGGACTGAGTCGGGCTGCGTCGGACTGAGTCGGGCTGCGTCGGACTGAGTCCGGCTGCGTCGGACTGAGTCGGACTGGATTAATTCAACCGTTTTCTTGTACATCGGTGTACGTTTCCAGGTTTTAATCGAACATTGTACTGCATTGTATTCATTATTCCACACCCCAATGTAATGACAACGTATAAATGACAAGTATTATAAATTAAGGGGGTATACAATGATGGTCTTTGTTAACTGAAATGGAGTTTGTTGGGGTCTCGCTATAATTAAAACGCCCAAATTCTCTTAATGTTACGATCGCCAAATACGTCTTAACATCTTATCTTAAAATCTTAAGGATGTTATAAGTCGTGCGATAATATTTATTGCTGTAGCATATTTACTGCCAGAAGTTGTATAAAACGTGATTTGGCAGATCAATAAATTATTTACATTTATTTTGTCAGTCGTTAATTACAAAAAAACGATCGTTGTATATTTATTTCATCGCCAAATGTTGAATGTTTGAAATGGATTTTATTTTTAGCCAACCGGGATGTTACTCTCTAATAAATTAAGTAAATCGTTGTACATTCCCTTTAAGGCCTACCTGGTCGGCGACATTCCCTTTAAACATCTAGTAGCCTACCTGGTCGGCGAAATTCCCTTTAAACATCTAGTAGCCTACCTGGTCGGCGACATTCCCCGTGAAGTAGTGCTATGTCGTACGTCTTTGCTCCTACGTCCACACAGTCTACATTTGTATTGGTCGAACTCGAAACTTGCCAATTGATGCGTTTATAGCAAACACTGGGAAGAAATAAGAGTACCATTAATTTTATGCACACGATATTCAAATATATGTGTGACTTGTACAATCACATTATGCAATGATGTTATGTATCGTCAAGTCGCACGACGTCTGGTAACATCCACACTGTTCTGTCTCCAACAAATCAGGTTTCTTGTTGCTTCTCTCGACTTGTCCTTCGTCAGCTTCGTTGTATGCCTGATCTCATTCGCCCACGTCGCGTGTGGTCGATACCTTCTGTTTCGCGACCTTTGCTTGTATTGGGAGCGATGATGGAGACGGCACACGCAAGAAGAAGAACGGTACAAAGACGTTGTAGGTGGGTCGTGCGAAACGGAGAGAGAGAACACGGCTTCGTTGAGTTGTTTACCCATTGACTGGGCAGGTAGATCTAAATCCATTGAAGTGCCTTAGCATTATTATACAGACATAGACAAGACGGTTCACCTATGTTACTCCAAGTGACGGACAAGTGGAAAAGATGTAATATATCGTATCGTATCGTATCGTATCGTATCGTATCGTATCGTATATATATATATATATATATATATATATATATATATATATATATATATATATATATATATATATATATATACGATACGATACGATACGATACGATATATTACATCTTCTCCACTTGTCCGTCACATTGGGGAACCGTCTTGTCTATGTCTGTATAATAATGCTAAGGCACTTCAATGGATTTAGATCTACCTGCCCAGTCAATATATATACATATATATATATATATACATATATATATATATATACATATATATATATATATATATATATATATATATATATATATATATATATATATATATATATATATATACATATATATATATATATACATATATATATATATATATATATATATATATATATATATATATATATATATATATATATATATATATATATATATATATATATATATATATATATATATATATATATATATATATATATATATATATATATATATAGGTAGGAAGATGCAAACATTGTTTTCTAGCCATATTCATAAAAAGCGATCATCTATTTGGTAAACATTGCAATCATGACTGTCACGTATGAACTATCAAGTTATCCCGTCCTGGGGACGGGCATTTTTACTAGTTACTATAACGGCCAGTGTTACGTCACAATTTCAACAAACCATCAATATATTGCCTGCAGCACCATGTACCAAGGCAAAGATCGATATTTCTGTGAAAATGTAGTGAATCCTGACATTTTACAGTCACGTACTAACTACCAAGTTATCCCGTCCGGATGGTGGGCATTTTTGCTAGTCCAAACAACAATTGCACGCAAAGTTCGCGATAGAAAAGAAATTACGTATAACAGGTATTGTATAAAATTAGACTACATTACTTGTCATTTTCTGCAGAGTACATAATGTTTTCTTTGAATGCTATGGATTCGAGACCACGTGTGTTGTAAACCGTTCTGCGTTGTTCTTGGTCGTAATCGACGCAGTCAACCGAGTAGGTTTCTGCAAATAGAGCGCAGTAGCTTATTATGTCAACGGGGTATGTTGAATTACACGTAGATCTTCGACAATGTCGTAGCCGATTGTAAAGTGGAACAAATAAAACTTCATATGAACACTGGGAAGGGTTGATTGTTCGAGTAAAGAGTAATAATTGATCTAAGACTTTAACCATTGGAAATATATGTCGATCTCCAATAACGTGTAATGACAAATTAAACGCATTATAGATGAATTTACGCAAAACATATCATCATTAGAAAAGAGTAATAAAGATATAATTATTGCTGGGGATTTTAATATTAACTTACTTAAATTAAACGAAAATTACATTTTTGTAGCTTCTTTGATACTTTGATATCACATAGTCTTTATCCTCAAATAACTCTTCCAACTAGATTCACTAGAACAACTATATTAGATAATTTATTTTGTAAACTTCATAAATCCATACTAGAAAGTACCACACTAACTAAAAACAATTCTGATCACCAGCCGTGTTTCATAATTATGCACAACACTGTAAAGATACACTCTCCTTCTACATATGTCAAAATAAACTAAATGTAGAGGCAATGACAAATGTTTTGTATTAAATAAAATCAGATGACATTTATGATATATTAAATAAAAGTCCAACCGCTGACCCAAACTTGAGTTATTATAATATAATACATGAAGAAATTACACGTGCTAAAGACAAACACATGCCAAGCAAATTAGTAAAATGTAATAAATACAAACACAAGAAATCAACATGGATCACTCAGGGTTTGTTAATATCAATTAGATATCGAGACAAACTGTATAAACAGTTAAAATTAACAAATACCAATTCAGCAAATTATGAAACTACTAAAATTAACTTTAAAACATGCAACGTGGTATTAAAGAAAAACATTTGGACAGCTAAGCAAATGTAATTTAAATCTCGTTTTTTCTCTTTTTAAAAATGATATACGAAATACCTGGAAAAATATATATGAACGTCTCTCTAAAAACAAACTAAAAAAAGATATCCAACTTATTTTGAAGAAAACGGCACACAAATAACAAAGACACAAATTATTGCAAACAAATTTAATAACTTTTTTACGAATATAGCTCAAACTATTGTAAATTATATCAAATATGAATGTACCAATGATTGCAGTTATTATCTAAATAAACAATAAACTAAGTTTTTTAAATTCTAAATGTAGACGAAGAAACAGTAAAGAAAATAATACATAATCTACCCACAAAACAGTAGACAGAATTATAAATTCAACGGACAATAATGATATGCCAATTAATAT